>PVHP010010327.1:0-47892 GCA_004024765.1 Zapus hudsonius | reverse complement strand
CCAGCTCAGCTCCAGCTTGATTCCTCAGTGGCCTGCAGCCCAAGCCTGTGTGATCTTCAGCAATAGGGTCTTACCATTGCATTCTGGTGGGCAACCAAGAGCCTTGGCAATGGCCTGGAATGTTCTTGGGGCCTCAGGAGCCTCCCTGGCCAACAACTCTCTGGACGGTATCCCATCCCTGGCACTGAAGTTTTTCTAGTAACAATCTATGGTTACTGGCTGTGCCATTCTATGAGGGAGAACATGTGGTATTTGGCTTTCTGGGCCTGAGTTACCTCACTTAGTATGACCATTTCCAGATCCACTGATTTCCCTGAAAATTTCATAATTTCATTTTTCCTTACCACTCATTATCCACTCATCAGTTGAGGGACATTGTCGTAGTCAGTCACACTTTGCTGGGATGAATCTCCAAACTAGGCACAATTTTGGGGAGGAAAGTATTTATTGAAACTAACAAATCTGTTCCGGCTTTTCTTTTGCATATCTATCCCTAGTATTTTGTATCCAATTTAGAAAGGGCCAGTCCCCAGGAGGCCAGGCCAAAGTGACACTTCCTCCGGCCAGAAGCCTGGAGACAATTAACAATTTAATAAACACAATTATAATAAATTCTATTGGGGGACATTTATTCAAAACTACCACAGACATCTATGTTGGTTCCATTTTCTAGCTATTCTAGATAGAGCTGCAATAAACATGGATGAGCAAGTATCTCTAAGGTAGTGAGTAGACTCCTTAGGATCTATGCCAAGGAGTGGTATAGCTGGGTCATATGGTAAATCTCTTTTCAGCTGTCTCAGGAACCTCCAAACTGCTTTTAACAATGGCTGTACCAATTTACATTCTCACCAACAGTGTGGAAGGGTACCTATTTTCCACATCCTTGCCAGCATTTATTATCATTTGTTTTCTTGATGAGAGCCACTCTGCGAAGTCCGGATTTAATGGGATGCTGTGGAAGAGACAGGCAGGCAGATAGAAGGTACAGCATAAAAAAGGCCAAGTGACTTGAGACTTAACAGTAGATTTGAAGGTTAGTGGGTGGGACAGTTGGGCAGGGCCTGGAGTTTACAGCCAGGCCTGAGTTTATCTTTCATGTTGATATCCCTCACTCTAATTCCATTGGCTGGGGGGGCTTGGGGTCAAGCATCTTGGCCATCGCTCTGTGATAGCCTCAGCTCACCCTACCCATTCTGCTCATTCTGCAGGTGCATTTCTCATACCGTATTTTATTTTCCTGTTTGGGAGTGGCCTGCCTGTGTTTTTCCTAGAAGTCATCATAGGCCAGTACACCTCAGAAGGGGGCATCACCTGCTGGGAGAAGCTCTGCCCCTTATTCTCTGGTGAGTAAGTGATGAGGGTCACCCGGGGCCTAGTCATTGGATTTACCAGTTGTTAGTGAGCATGCACTGTTTGCCAGGGACATTGTCTGTCCTCCTGCATATCCGTGGCCTTGTGTCAGGTGCACAAGAGCAGTCACATGACGCTGCTGCTCCCAGAAGCAAAGAGAGAGAGGTACTGCTGGGATCTGGAACACAGTAGTTAGTAGCTGCTCAGAAAGTTCCGGCTGGGACACCTCTCCAGGTGGGTGGGTGGATGAGTTAGCTGCCAATAATTACTCAGATTTAGGAGGGCTATCTAGGTTCAAGTTCCATTTCCTTCTCTTCATCCATGTGTGACTTTGGGCAAGTTTCTTTGTATCTCAATTTCCTCATCTAGAAAAAAATAAATAATATGCTTACTCTACAGCGTTGGCGTGATGACAAGATGACGCAGTCATCTTTGTGCATGTGGTTAGCACCAAACCAAAGGCAGCCCTATTGGGCTTGTGTTTAGTACTTAGTCTGGCCTCAGAGTCATCACTGCTGTGATGGCATTTTAAAGACAGGAGGCTGTATCTTCATTCAGTCATCCACATAAGTACTTTTCCAGTACACCTTTCTTCCATGAAACCATTCACTAATTAGGCCATCCATGCCTTTTTCATTCATCTGCCTATCCTTCTAACCAACCACCATAATGTATAAATTCAAGAAATTGACTGTTCAACAGATGGATATTCAGTCATCATTCCAGTAGCCGTCCACTCAGCTGTCCATCTGTCTGTCCATCCAACCATCCATCCGTGTTTCCATTTATCAACCATCCATGTTTCCACGTGTATTTCCACCTGACCATTTATCCAACTGCACATTCACTGATCTGTTCCTGCTGCTTCTATCCATTCTGTGATTTATCCAGACATTCCATTTCTCTGATCACCTGTTCAATGCCCCTCCCGTTGTTTGCTCATCCTACCAATACTTGCTGCTTACAGTTTAAGGCCTCTTCTAGCTATAGGTATGGGCTTGCCACAGCCTCTCAGTTGAGGTCACAGTCATGGTGGCCTATTTTGTGACACATGACCTTTTTACTTGCTCCCCCTACAGGCATTGGCTATGCATCTGTTGTCATCGTGTCCCTTCTGAATGTGTACTACATTGTCATCCTGGCCTGGGCCACATACTACCTGTTCCAGTCTTTCCAGAAAGAGCTTCCCTGGGCTCACTGCAACCACAGCTGGAATACCCGCTACTGCATGGAGGACACTATGCGTAGGAACAAGAGTCTCTGGATCACTCTCAGCTCCACTAACTTCACCTCTCCTGTCATCGAGTTCTGGGAGTAAGGCCCTTGCATTGAAGGGAGGAGGGCTGTGGGTGGGCATCTTTTTCTCTTGGGTGCAGGAGTCCCTGTCTTTGTAGGGGAGGAGAGCACATGGCTGGAGACAAGTCTCTGCCTTTGTCTCAGGCTGGAATCATATCTTAGGTATGGCTTGTAGGCTGTTTGACTTTGAGACCAGCCACCCAACCCCCTTTGTGTTAGTTTCTTTTCCTTCTTTCCTTCCTTCCTTCCTTCCTTCTATTCTTCCTTCTTTCCTTTCTCTCTCTCTCTCTCTCTCTCTCTCTCTCTCTCTCTCTCTCTCTCTCTCTTTCTTTAAGGTCTCACTCTAGCACAGACTTTGACATGGAACTTACTTTGTAGTCCCAGGGCTAGCCTTGAGTTTACAGTGACCCTCCTACCTTCACTTCCTAAGTGCTGGGATTAAAGAAGTGCGCTACCTCACCCAACTTTTTGTTAGTTTCTTTAACTGTCAAATGAGAGAAATAAATCATTCCTATCCCAGTGGATCCCTGTGAAAGGATTTCCCCAAAAGACAGGCACATATATGCTTGAAAATGATACAGTTTTCTTAATATATTTTAGAAAAAAATTCCCTTTCATTACACAGAGAAAAAGGATATAAACAAAGCCAAAGTAGTTACTCAGATGTAAAGATAAGTTGATAGCGAAGATATGTGTTAGTTAATTAGCTCTCATTGTTGTAACAACCATTGCCAGTCTCAGCGGCTTTAGACAAGCACTATTTATTTTAGCTCGTGACTCTGCTTGTTGGGAACTTGAGATAGGCTCAGTTTGGTAGTTCTGGTCTTGGGCTCCTTCACGTGTATATGGGTAGCTATTAGTCCTCAAGGTAGTTCCTGTGTGGACTGGCTTGCCTAGTGATGGAGGGAATGTGGGAGCAACTGCTTCATATGGTTTTATTACCCAGCTAGCTTTGGTCTGTCACAGGCAGTTCAGAGCCACAAATGGGTGAACTCCTTCTGAACCTGTTATTTGTGTTTGGGAAACTCTTGTGAGCTGGTGTTTAGGGCTCTCCTGACAGTGATTGGAGGCTGATCAGAAATCCACAGGTGTAAAAAAAAATGAAAAAAAGAAATCCGCAGGTGTGTCACTTTCCCTACAAATCTGAGCTCTATTTGGGATATCAACTTTGGGTATCAAAAAGCCCTTGAAGCCAGTTGTGATGGTGCATGCCTTTAATTCCAGCTCTTGGGAGGCAGGGGTAGGAGGATCACTGTGAGTTCAAGGCCACCCTGAGACTACATAATGAAAATTTCAGGTCAGCCTGAGCTAGAATGAGATCTTACCTAAAAAAAAAAAAAAAACCAACAAAACAAAACAGAACAGAACAAAACAAAAAGCCCTTGAAAATGACTGAGATGAGGTGCCAGGGCAGAGGAAGGGAGGTCTCAAACCACCTTGAAATGATAATCCCTCTCCTTGGTGTGTAGCTTTGCTTTTTGAGGCATTGCCCCACCTCCAAGAAGTCAACGACCAGCCAGCAGAGAAAACTGCTCACAGGCTCTAGTTATGGTTTTGGGTTGGGCTGGGAAGTCCTCCAAGGAAGGGCCAGCTGTCCCAACATGTGGCCTGTATACTTGGTTGGCCCATGTACTCTTTGCCCTTTCATAATATGCTCTTGGGCAGGTCCCCAAGCTGCTCAGATTTGGGGCTCATGTGTGTGTATTTTCCACTGGCAAACAAAGGGGACATGAAAAGCACATCCATCACCCCTTCTGCTCCCTGCCCTTCCAAGAGCAGACAAAGAAATGCTGGCATTTCATTCTTCTTTATTGAATGGAGCTCAAGTCCAGCCTTGGCCTTTCTGTGCTGTTCTTGGCACTGCCTGGCCACCTGAGCTACCCCACCCAGGTCCCTGGCACTTGGCCAGTGGGGACACGTGCTTGGCCCCCATAGCCTCCACTGGGGACCCACTGCCTGGGTTTGAGCCTTTACTCTGCCACTTCTGTCTTGGGTAGGTATGGTCCCTTCTCTCAGTGACAATGTCTGCTGTACCTGTGGTGATGACAGCACTGTCCCCTTAAGCTGAAGTGCAGCTCTAGCTGAATGAGCTCTTGCATGACCAGCCTCAAGAACCTGCTCCCTAAATGTGGGTCCTATTTATATAATGTCATGGTCAGCCACATGCCACTGGGATGAACCTCCAAACAAGACACAGTTACAGATCCAGGGGAAGTTTCATCATGGTGAAAGAGGCTGGCCCCCTTTCACAGGTCCAAACAGACAGAGAAAAAGAGAAGCCATCACCAAACACACACACACACACACACACACACACACACACACACACACACACACCAGCAAACAGGCGGGGGTGGGGGAGAAGGAAGGGAGATTTCTTTCCCCTGGAGCTTCCTTACATCCTGCCCCCGACTGAGAGGGCCACCCACTCTGGATGAAGGGCTCACTCTGGAGGAGGGACCTCCTCCTTTATTAATCCTTCCTGTGAGCAACCTCTGAGACCCACCCAAGATTACTGTGGATTACTAAACAGCTTAAATTGATAAGAAAACTTAACCATCACATATGATATCCTCATCATAAGCAAAACTGCCTCCCCTAAACATTGGGAATCTGTATGTGGCACAACCCCTCAAATGCCCTCAGGCCCCTCCCACCACTGCCAAGGAGTCAATCACGCTCTTTATTGCTCTGCCTGGTACCTGTCATTAAAGGCACGTAAGTCTTGGAGAAGGAGCTCAGCTCAGCACCCATACCTTCTCCCCGACCATTCCTGGAGATTCCAGGGCTGAGCACTCCCTTTTCTGGCCTGGAAAGCAGGATAACCTTTGGAACAGCCCTTGTGGAGGTACCACCCTAGACATTCCCCCATAGTCTCCATTGATCTGCTCTATCCACAGCAGCCTGCACACCCCCTTTCTGATCCTGGATTCTAGCACAACCACTGGTACCATCTGAACATTATGTTTTGCCCTATGTCTTGAGCCCTGGGAAGGCTGGAGTCCAGAGAGTGGGGCTGGAGAGCAGGCTGAGGTAAAAGCCTGCAGCTGACCCTTACCAAGCTCATGGGCTGGGGCCCGACTATGAGCAAGGGTAGCTAAGTTCCCTGTGGTCAGGAAGACCAGCCTGCTCCCTCCCAGAACCTCTCCTGGTCTTGGGCCAGACACAGTGGAAAGGCAAGAGTAGAGGTTGAGGAGCAAGGAGCTGGGAACTGGCATGGCATTTTCATGTCATTCACCTCTGCATAGGCTTAAGGAGAAATAGGAAGGCATTGTGCAAAACTTTTCCCACATGCAGTTCACCAGCCCTCGTGGCCCTCCCTGTCGTGAGTTCAGTCTCAGCACCCTCCTGTGCACATCACACCTTTTGTCTATGGTACATGGTCATAGTTCATGTGGCTCTGTGCCTGTGTGCACCCACACATGGGTCTGAATCTCTCTAATCTGGGGACATGTGGGGTCTTTTCTTAGCCTTTATCATTCCTTGTCTACCCTGTGTGCAGTGCTAAAACACCAACAGAAGCTTCTCAGATTCCCATGAGAAGCAATTAGAGCCCCAGGGACCAACATTTCACACTGGCATTACTGTGTAATGCTAAGTGGCTGTGCAGTAGGGAAACAGGGCGTCTGCCCTGCAGCCCCTTACCACTGGCCTTGGTCCTCTGAGGTCACATCTGTCCCTAAGTCTGCCACTTCCCCCTTCTCCCAGGCCCTGGAGGATGGGTGGAACCAGGTCTGGCCAAATGTCGTTCAGCATACTGGAGCCGGGCCTTCCTCCTCTGCTCCTGCAGAGCCCCCCTGGGAGCTTGTCTCGGATCATTAGATTCTATTAGAATCAAAGAAATGAGTCATATTTGCAAACAAGCTGGGCTCAGCCAGTCTTCCTCCTTTGCTGTCTGAAGGAGGCAGTGGCGGGAAGGGCTGTGCAACCCCGTGCTTGGGGCGGGTGGCCCTTTTATAATTGTTGCCTCTGTCAGTCTCCAGGGGATAGCCATCGCCAATAAACGGCTGGCCCACAGTCAAAAGGAAACGATTTGGCCCACTCAGAGGACGTATTTACATCTCCAAGTGCTGACGGGACAGCAGTAGGGCAGCCGGCTGCAGACACACACCCAGGCTATTCCTTTTTGGTTCCTACTCTGGCATGGCGTGATGCTTTTCTTGGAAAAGAATGCAGCTTATCTCTAAGAGAGACAGGAAGCTCAGTGCTGGGGTCCCATAGGGAACCAGGTCCAGGCTTGATTTCTGCTTTTTGGGGAGGGGTGTTCAGGTGAATTCCTGCATCAAGACAACCTCAGTTTATCCACCAATTGAATGAGCATAATTAATTCACTCACCTAATGTTAGCTGACCACCTGTGTCTACCAGGGGCTGTGACTCAGCAAGCCCTGCATCCACGGCTGACATGCTAGTGGGACAGAAAGCTGTTAACCAGTCATCAAATAAGATCAGAATGTGAAAGCCGTAAGCAGCAGAGCTGGCGCTGGGGAGAGGGCCAAGGCATGTTTTAGATGGAACTGCTGACTGTGAAAAAATTCATTTGCATGAAGACCTGAGAAGAGGGATTATGTGAACAGTAGACTTGTGTGGCTCAGGGAGCAGCTAGTTCGAGGCCCCAGAGCAAGACCACACAGTCTCCAAAGAAGGGGCATGTGGAGGAGGTGGGCAGATGGGCAGCTGAACATCCAGCTTATCCATTCACTTCACTCCCTGTCTGCCTACAGTCCTGGTCTCATTAGATACTCCCCTTACTCTTGTAAGTATCTAGATCTTAATGGTACATGACATGACATCAAGATATAGAATCTGGGACTGGAGAGATGGCTTAGCAATTAAAGGTGCTTGCTTGCAAAGCCTGACGGCCGAGGTTCAAATCTCCAGTACCCATGTCAAGCCAGATGCACAAAGTGGCACACGCATCTGGAGTTCATTTGTAGTGGCAGGAGGCCTTGGCTTACCCATCCTACCCTCTCCCCCCTGCAAAAAAAAAAATACATATCTATAAAATCCCTCTGATGTGAGATGAGAGGGTAGTCAGGAATGCTGCCAGGAGGCTTGGAAGCAAGTGCATTTAGCCAGTGAGCCATCTCTCTAGCCCAGGACAATGGGTTGAACGCAGTGGAACCTGGGCAGGGTGGCATAAGGGGTGATGCGGTGGTTAAGAGGCAGCCAGTGAGTGGCGTTGTGTGGTTGTACACCCTCAGGTAGAGCACTCCACAGCGTATTGAGCACTACAGCCACTGAAGGGAGAGGGCCTTGGGTGACCCAGGAGCTTCTGGGAGACAGATGCCCAGGGGAGAGTCCTTGCTGGGATTCAGATCCATCCACTCTCCAGCTTCCACAGATGCTTGAGGAAAGGGTGTGTGTAGATTGCTGGTGCCCTGGGTTTGACTTAGGCTTTGTTAGGAAAATCTGACTGACAGCTGTATTCAGTCCTTTCCTGGGATGCTTGCATGACTCGTGGCAAACCTTATCAAGAATTTAAAATAATACCAAGTTGGTCATGTTGGTACACCTGTACTCCTAGTGCTTGGGAGACAGAAGCAGGAAGATCAGGAGTTTAAGACCAGCCTTGTCTATCTACCAAGTTCCAGGCCAACTTGGGCTACATAAGACTGTCTCAGAAAAACATTTATATATAAAGGCAATACATGAATACATGGCCATTACAAACATTCACATCCATTCAGCGAGCCCCTGTTCCCCAGGCCAATATTACACAGCTTGTGGGTCCTGCCAGGCCCATGTGTATCCTCCCTGTCATACAACAGGGGTGTGCATTGTGCCCAGATCTCTCCCTGAGTTACTGGCTTGCTTTGTCCCCCAATGCTGTGATGCCTCATGAGCACACTGAGATCTTGGCATTGTTCTGTTGGCTACAGAGTGCTTCACACTGTGCCCATTCCATGGCTTACTGAGCCCTATGGAGGGATGATTGGGTTACTTCCAGGCTCTGGTTTTTTAGACAGCCTTGTGTGGAATGGAACCTGTATCTTTGGTTGGCCATCCAGGTAGAACTGCAGGAGATGGTTTTGAGAATAGAATTGCTGGGTTAGTGAAAAATCGGCTTAAAATGTCACTGGGTGGCACCATGAGATTTACCCAGCAAGGTAGTGGAAGCAGGCAGAAAGAATGTGGTCAGGCCGAAGGGGTCTTGAGCTTCTCAGTTGATTGTTCTGAAGAATGAAAAGATACGGCAATCTTAAGGCTGCATATCTCAACAGTATAAATTGAGCACCTGCCCTGTACCTATGGGTGAGATGCAGCCTTGTTCTTGGATTTTCAGAGCCTGGTGGGCAAGACATGTTTCAGTAGTATGAATAATGACAGGCAAAAGTGAGGACCAGGGGAAGGGTACCAGGATGATGGCATGTACTAAGGCATACGTGTGGAACCATGTTCTTCTCTTCCTGACATGACCCGTCCACACAGGAACTTGGTCTACTTCCCTTTTGTGAGTTCCGGGCTTCCATTGATGGCACCCAAGCGCCGAGTGCTGAGTGGGAAGGCTTCTTGTTCTAAAGCCGTGGCTGCCACTGCTGCCAGGGCCCAGTGCTTGACAGGGTCCCGGAGGGCTGTAGTTGGCCAGCAGCTTGCCCTGTAGAGATACCCCAAGGTGACCCTGGAATGACTGAAGATCCCTTCCTTCTGTTTCCTGCTTGTTGTATTTTTTAACATTAAAATTTTTTATTTGTGCACGTGTGTGGGGGTGCGTATGACATGGCACATACGTGGAGGTCAAAGGACATCTTTGAGGTATTTGTGCTCCACCTTCTTTGAGACGTGGTCTCTTGCGACTGAAAATTACCTGCCAGACTGCAAATGAATGTCAGACTAGCTGATCCAGTAACTTCAGATTCTCCTGGCTCTGCCCCTCTTTGTCATAAGCACCTTGGGATCACAGAGGCATGTGCCAGTTTGCATCTGGCTTTACTTGGGTGCTGAAGCATTGAACCTGGGTCAGTAGGCTTCGCAAACAAGTGCCTTTAATTGCTGAGCCATCTCCCCAGCTGAAGATCCTTTTGAAAAGTAGTGCGATGGAGTCTGGCTTTGGGGTTGGGCGAGTCGGGGTCCGCAGTGATGGCTCTGCCTGTTACCTGCTCACTGTGGCTGTAGGTGAGCCGACTCTCCAATCCTTGGTTTTCTCCATCTGTAAAATAGGGCCGGTGACTACCACTCCTTAGATTGAATTGAGATTTTAACAAAGTGTAATGCGTGACAAGCAGGCGGTCTCTGGCCGCTTTTGTTTTATGAGCAACATTATAAGAAGCACATGTTGATCCCTTTGTTGGGGGCACTGATGTCACTGTGACCAGCAGGAAAAGAATAAAGGAAAACTACCCCTCCTTAATGCTTGGGAGGACCTCATGGATTAATCCAGTGGGATGGGAATTTGTTCTCCTCCCAGGTGTTTTATTAATTCATCCAGTGCACAACACGGACTGTTGAAGATGAAGGAGGGTCAGCATTTAACTCGAGTCTTGTGCTGTGTGACCATGGATGGGTTTGGAGGTTTCTCCAGGCAATTAAAGCCTTAAAGCCATCTATCTACCTGCCTCTTTAGATCTTCAAAACCCTGACAGGGGAGGAGCAAGGAAACCAGCATTGCTTAGAGGCCATGTGCCAGGAGCTTCTGTGGGCACCATGACCTTGGTGAAGTGTCTAGGATGCGCCTGGCTGCCCCCAGGCCTCTGTGTGGAAATCAGTATGGATTCTTCTTCACAAGTCACTGCAGAGAGGGTGCTCCGTGCCCATAGACAGGACCATCCTGTCGTCTTTCTGAGAAGTACCTCTTGGAAGAGATATGGATAACATGTAGAGTGCTTTAAAAATTATTTATTTGCACATGTGTGGGCCCACCATGGTCTCTTCCTGCTGCAAGTGATGCCTGCCCAGCTTTACTTGGGTTGATGGAGAATTGAACCTGGATGAGTAGGCTTCGTAAGTGCCTTTAACCAATGAGACGGTTCTCCAAGGCCCCAGCCCCAGCGGTGGTTTTTTTGTTGGGTTAAATTTGGTTTGAAATAAAAAAAAAACAAAACTTATTTGCAAGCAAAGGATGGGGGAGGGAGGAGAATATGGGCACAGCAGGAACTCTTACCATTGCAAACGAACTCCAGATGCATATGCTACTTTGTTTATCTGGCTTTACATGGGTACTGGGGAATTGAATCCAGACCAGTAAACACCTTTAACCTCTGAGCCATCTTCCCAGTCCTGGTTTGAATTTTCTTGCCCCTGTGGCAGGATCTTGCTATATAATCCAGGCTGGACTTGAACTCATGGCAATCTTCCTGCCTCAGCCTCCTGAGTTCTAGAATTATAGGTTAGAGCCACCAAGCCTGGCATGCCCCTGCCTGGTCTTGCTGTATAGCCCTGATGATCTTTCTGCCTTAGCACAGGATTCGCTGGTAAGCGCCACCACTCCCAGCTAAGTCTGTTGGGTAAAAGACAAAGGGAATTGGGGAAGGACAGTTACCCCGTGTCACTGATGTGAAGACTGAGATCTGATGTATTTGGGTAATTTCAAAATTATCTAAAGTCAGCAGTTAAACAGGGAAGCTGAGATTTGAACCCAGTGTTTCTCCTACAGTCCGCACTGAAGAAACTTGTCCTGGAGTCCGTGAGGAAACCGAGGCCTGGGTGTTTCATGACTTGAGTTTACCTAATTCAGAATTGCAAATTCCTTGCCTCCTTCGTTTTATTTTTTGGTGCTGGGTGGACCAAAGGCTTTGCATGGGTTGGCAGCTCCCTGATCTCTTTGTGTTTTCCCAAAGGCGCAATGTACTCAGCTTGTCTTCCGGAATTGACCACCCAGGCTCTCTGAAGTGGGACCTAGCTCTCTGCCTTCTTTTTGTCTGGCTTGTCTGTTTCTTCTGCATCTGGAAGGGCGTTAGATCTACTGGGAAGGTAAGTTGGACTCATCTTCTACCTCAGGGACAACCATCCCGAGACCGACTCTGCTAATAGGATCTCTGGTCCTATTGGGCCTTACTGCCTGCCACGGTGAGCCCTGACCTAGGAGGAGGGTTGTATGGGGACAAGCCATGCTGTGAAAGGATGGTTGCATAAAGCCCTGGTGGTGTTTCCTCTCACCAGGTGTGAACCCTGTAGCCAGTACCTTACACATTCCTCAGGAAGATGATTGCTGATAGTTCAGTCACTTGCTCTAGCCAAAATGTTCACCAAAGTGCTGGGGGCATTTGCTGCTGCACGGTGTGTGCTGTGGTACTTTGGGACAATGAACCAGCGTGGCGGCTGGTGATTAAAATATCCCCTTGTGAGGATAGGTTAGACGTGCATAGCTGGTGTGTTGGCAGTGATAAGATTGTTACCTGTTACCAACTGGAGTCAGGCACTTGCCTCAGGACCAGCATTGGCTGATGTCACCACTGTTCTGATGCCAGGGTTATGAAGGGAGGGGCTGACATCAGAGGCACAGGAGCCTAAACCCTGATCCTTAACTCTCCTCAACTAAGAGATTGGTTGATGGTCTTTAGGTGTTGGCCAATTGGCCTCCTCTGTCTATCACATCTTTTTTTCCCCCTCTTTTCCTTTTTCTTTTCCCTTTTATTTTCTTTCTTTTTTTTGTTATTGTTTTGTTTTGTTTTTTGAGGCAGGATCTCACTCAATAGCTCAGGCTGGCCTGGGGCTTATAGCAATCCTCCTGCTTTAACTTCCCAAGTACTGGGATTATAGGCATGCACCACCATATTTGGCTGTCATTTACATCCTGATTGGATGTCTCTTTTAAAGAAATACATCCCCGAGAGTCTCTTTAGGGCACTGGAGGGGCACCAATATACACGTGACAGCTCTTTTAGTAGAGGAGCTCTTGGCTGCCCCAGGCCCATACTTGAATTTGGAGCTGAGAACATGTCCTGGATGGAGCCCATTAATAGGCTATGTTGTGGATCTGAAAAGATCCCAGAAATACTGTGGTCACCTGCTGGACAAGACCTGGGACCCAGGGCCTCAGAGTCTTCCAAACAAACGCATTCTGGGGCTTTCCTATATAATTGGCATTTGAATTGGTCATTCTGTCACTGTGATGAATGGCGAGGAGAATTAACTTAGGGAAGAAAAGGCTCAGTTTACCATGGCTTGTGGTTACAGAGGCTACATTCTGCTTCCACTTGGCATTTTTGCTTTTGGCTCTTCTTTGGATGGTGTAGTATATCATGGTGGCCCTGTGAGTTGAGGAGGCCTGCCCATTTTGCGGTGAGGAGGGAGGGAGACAAGATAGACAGTGACACACATGTCCATGGTACTGATGCCTTTCAAGGACACCCCCTCCATGGCCTCACTTCCTCCTCCCAGACCCTACTTCTCAAAGGTCCTACCACTTTTCATAGCACGAAACAGGGACCAAGCCTTTCCACATTGGCTTTGGGGAACTCTTATTCAAACTAGTGCCCTGTGCCTTTTGTCTGTTCTCTGGCAGAGCCCCCTGCTATCCTGAACCCCAGTCTGGAGAGAAAGCCAACCAGGCCTGGATCACATAGGATTCCTAGTCTCCTTAGGGAGCCCTGCCCCCTACTTTTGCTCCCTACTTCTGCTCTGTCTTGTGACCACGCCATTCTGTAGAAAGGTCAAGTGACTTGTCCAAGCCCACACCCTCATTTGAGTTTCCGTATCTAACGGTGGTGGACGTGAGGTGAGGGTTAGGATGAAGTGTGTTAAATACCTAACACATTGTCTAGCCCAGACTGTTAAGTAAACAGTAATTGCCTTCTGCACTCTGCCTGAGTCTGTCAGGAGGGTCTAGGGATGCTGGCGCTGAGCATGCCAGGCTATAGCTGTGGCCAAGTGCAAACGTGACTGGCCTGAGGTCCCATACCTCACCACACCCCACCCTGAACAATACCTTCCTCCATGGGGCAGGAGCAGCTTTCAGAACAATAGCAAGGCTGAATGGGCCAGAAAAGCCAAGACAAACAGCTCTGTGGACTTCCTCAAGCTTAGCACTGAGAGGTCCTCAGAGGCTGCCTGTGTGCCCACCTGCTGGCCAGTCTCAGCTTTCAGCCTGGCTGCAGACCAGGTTCCCAGACATGAGGGCTGAGTTCAGGCTGCAGATGGGCCTCATCCAACCAGGCCTGCTTCTATGGCTGACATGGTCCAGGGGAGGGGAGGGTGATGGATGAGGGCCTGGGGTTGCCAGGCTCAGGACCCAAGTTCAAGTTCCTTAGCCTTCCTAAACTGCAGTTTCCTTTTCTGTTGTTTCTGATTCTCCAAGAGTCTGAAATGTGTTCCAGAATTAGGCTGTGGCTTAATTCATTTAAATAGTGATGGTGGTGGTAAATGATGAGTAGCTTGGCTATCCTGGCCCAGCTCACTTAATCCTCCTGGTGCTCACTGGTCCGTGCAGTTAGTAATCTCCTTTTGCAGATGGGGACAGCAGAGGCCTCGGGAGGCTATTAACTCTCCCAATGCTACACAGCTTATGGTGGCCAAACTGGAATTTGAATGTGGGCAACCCCCTTCTCCCAACTGCTGGGCTCACCTGTGCACAAGTAGAGCAGAAACCAGGCACGCTTCTTTTCTCAGAGGAAGGGGACAGGCTCTAGATGCCCTCACACGAAAGATGGACCTGGTGTGTGCTGAGGCGGGGCCTGTTGTCACCTTCCATAGTGACTTCTTTTGCCCAGTGGTCAGAAACAACTTGAGGTGGGGTGAGCAGAGCCAGACTTGATTTGGGGCTTGGCTTTGCCCCATCAACTGCATGACTTCCCAAGTCCTTGTCACTGGCTCTGCTTCAGAGACCCCTGTGTAAAGTGAGTGATTCTCTGGCCTGGGTGGTTCTACCCTCTAAAGGAAGCTGGAGCAAGCAGTATGCTTACAGCCAGCTCCCTCTCTCGTCTGCCTGCATCCCAGGGACCAGGGGAGGAGTCGTCTCTGCTCTAGTTTCCAGGGCACTTGGGCTGCAGGGCTCAGAGCAACCATGGAGGATAGCTGGCGGGAGTGGAAAAATACCATGTCCCATGGCAAGGCCTGCTGGGCCACTGCTAGGGGCCCACTGGTGTCTCCTGGCTGCTCCTGGCACCAGCCTCTCCCTCAAGCCTCCCAGGGGACAGGCACGGAAAAGTTGAGAGAATGACTCCTAGGTTTGTCTTTGGGGCAGCAGAAGCTGCAAACAAGGATAGCTTTTCAGTGAGGTGACCGAAGAGGGCAATGGGACTCTGGATTTGGGGGTACCGAGCAACATCCCCTAAGAAGTGGAGATCCCAATAGCAGTTGACTCAGATCAAATCCTACTTGGGACACTTATTAATTCAGGATCCCAGGCAGGTGACGACAGATGATTGCCAGTCACAGCCTCACTTACCTCATGTAGAAGAGGCAGGTTTGTATGACAGGGCTCTTAGCAGGTGCCATCACACAGCAAGAACTGCTTAAGTGCTTATTGGGGAAATGTACAGGGCTTGGGAGATAGCTAAGTCAGTAAAGGGGTTGCCTCAAAGTGTAAGGACCTAAGTTCAGCCGCTCAATACCCACACAAAATGCCAAATATGGTGGCACATGCCTATCATCCCAGTGTTAGGGAGGCAGAGACAGGAGGACCTGTGGAATTCACTGGCCAGTCAGTCTAAATAACGAGCTCCAGGCCAGTGAGAGACTCTTTCTCAACAAAGGTAGGTGGTGTTCCTGAGGAGCAAACAGCTTACCTACTGGTCTCCACTGCATGTGTGCATGCATACTCTGAAGTCCCAGATTGGCCTCCAACTCACAGCAGTCTTCCACCATGCCTGGCCAGGTCTCTGCTTTTCAGTAACCTTGACATGTTGGAATACGCTGTGTAATTGAGGGAACAACGTAGGTCCTGAGGCCAGAGAAGTGCTGTGCCAATCCTGTCTTGGCCCAAAGGTTCCTACCTGCTTCACCTCAAACAAGTTTCCATCAGGCCCTGTTTCTGACAGCTACGCCTTGACCCTCATGCCAACCCTTAGGATTGCTGTGACTCTTACCTCCACTTCCTATGTGAGGAAGAAACCGAGGCCCAGAGAGGGTTACGCAGCAAGTGAAGGCAGAGCTGGAGCTGAACCGTTTGTCGACATTTTTTCTCCTTTTGAGACAAGGTCTTACTGTGTAGTCTGGGCCGACCTCACACTCAAATTCCTCCCATCTCAGTCTCCCGAATGCTGGGATTCCAGATATAAGCCCCCACACTCTGCTGTCTGATCCTCAACCATGATGTTGTATTGATAGTTATAATGTCAACTAATAACTGAGAGTTATAATGTCAGTTGAGTGCTGTGTGGCAACCACCGGGCTTAGCCTTTTCCACACACACCTGAGAACCTAGTCTCAGTTTGTATATTCTTACATTTTCTGTAGTTCTCAAAGGCAAGGATTTGTCTTCTTTCTTTCCTACTAATATACACCAGCTTTAATAAATATAAATATTAGATCCTTTGAATTTAATCACAAGGAATATAAAAAGGTGACTACCTTTTTTCTTTACCTCACTTTATGAGGTAGTCCCTTGAGTGAGGTAACAAAAGCTCATAGAGATTGCACGGCACGCAGACAGTTACAGAGCCGGGTTGAGACAGTTTCCCTCTAGCCCAGGCTGACCTGGAACTCACTCGCAGTCCCGGGCTGGCCTTGAACTCAGCAATCTTTCTACCAACATGCCTGGCTTGGCTCCAGAACGCCTTTGCCAGTGTGTCCTCCTGCTTCTCTGGAGAGGCGAATGCATGTGGGTCGCAGCAAGCCCACTTGTCTCTTTACTCTCCACAGGTTGTCTACTTTACAGCCACTTTCCCATTCGCCATGCTTCTGGTGCTGCTGGTCCGTGGGCTGACACTGCCTGGTGCTGGTGCAGGCATCAAATTCTACCTGTACCCTGACATCACCCGCCTGGAGGATCCACAGGTACGATGGAGCAAGAGTGTCCTCTCCTCCCTCCTCCCATAGGGCCATGCCTGTTTGGGTAGGCAAGGGTTAGGGTGCAGGTAAGGACACGTTTCCCAGTGGTTCTTTGATACCTGCATCTTGCCGGCCATGACCCCTGATGATTTTTCTATTGGCTTGTGGGGGGATGCAGGTGTCCATGTGCTTGAGGTCTTTTCAAGCTGGGGGGGGGGCGTCTGAGGACACAGTTACCCAATCTGCCTCAGGCGTTGTTCCAGGTAGGGTGGGGCCTTCAAGAGATAATCTTCCCTCCCACCTCCACCATATTGGAACCAGAGACTCAGACTCAGTACAGGGATAGTTGCCACTACTTCAGCACCACTATTTGTGGGTGGAATTTGGAGTTGATGGCTTCCTGAAGGGCAAGGGACACATATGCAAGTCCCCCTCCTGGTACCTGGCCACAGGGCCTCGGGAGTTGGTGAAAACCCTGGAGATCTTTGTGGGCCCTTTGAGACCTTGATCTCAGGATTCCTAGCTTTCCCAGAAGCCAGGGTTTCTTGAGTGTCCTTCCCTCTGGGAAGGATGGGGTCTATTTGACAGCCACTTTTTCTAGAAGGTAGCCTTCTACAATCAGGAGCTAGTTAGATAATGTTCTGGAGAGCTGCTTTCCTACAGGCTCAGTGGGGAATTCTGCCTATTCTAACTCAGGTCCCCAGATTTGGTGATTACAGTAATTAAAGCAGCCTTGATTTCAGGGCTTACCATGAGCAGGCTTTATGCTTCAAGTGTGGAGAGCAGCTCTGTGGGATAGGTTTGTTGAGCTCATTCTACAGATGTGGAAATTGAAGCTTCCAAGGGTGATACTAGTCATTCCTGAGTCAGACTCCAGATTCATCTAGAATCACACAAAAGCCTGGTGTGGGACACCAGCTCTGCCTTCTGGGGTTCTTGGCAGCATAGTATTGCCTTGAAGGGCATCACGAATCTCAGCAAAGGCAATTCCCTTGACCAGTGGAGAGTCCGCACATTGCGAGGCCCCTTCTCACCTAGCAGCCCCTAACCCTTGCACCTTTTCCAGGAAGCTGCCCGAAAGTACCTTCTGCTTGCAACTCTCCTCTTTCTCACAGGTGTGGATTGATGCGGGAACCCAGATATTCTTCTCCTATGCCATCTGCCTGGGGGCCATGACTTCACTGGGGAGTTACAACAAGTACAAGTACAACTCGTACAGGCAAGTGTTGCTCTGGCGGGTCCAGTGGCAGTAGAAGTGATGATGTATATAAAGAAAAAAGAGAGCTAGGGAGCGTGGCTTCCTTTTGTTGTGAATTAACTTGCTCCCTGACATATGTGTAACTTAGGGACTGTATGCTGCTGGGATGCCTGAACAGTGGTACCAGTTTTGTGTCTGGCTTCGCAATTTTTTCCATCCTGGGCTTCATGGCACAAGAGCAAGGGGTGGACATTGCTGATGTGGCTGAGTCAGGTACGGTGGTGTTGGTGGCAGTGGTGGTGGGCACTGCCACCTAGCGTGTGAGATGAGTATTGCAGGCATGAAGCCAGCTCCCAGGGGAATGGTGTGGGGGGGGAGCCTGGTTTCTACATAGACCACCCCCCTCAAAATCCCCCATATCACAGAGTACAGAACTACATTTAAAGGTTTTTACTGCAGCCTGGAATGGGGATGGCAGGAACGGGGGTGGCTGAGATGGGAAACTAACTGTTGTGATAGTGTGGTCTCCCCACCTCCCAACTCTTTTCCAGCAGTGGAACTCAGGCCCAGGTCGGCCACTGACCCACACTCCATCACCAGAGCCACATTCTCAAGCTGGGAGTCTGTGGTTCGCATTTTGCTCCTGGCATGTTTCCTCCAGCAAACCTGCTCATCTATCCTGCCCATAGCTGTTTACAGTCTTATAGTCACCAGGAATATGGGGAGGTAGGGCCCAAGGAGGGAAGCCTACTCTTGGGCATGGTGACAGAGCTGATTTTGGGCTAGGTATGGGATCTATTGGTCCTCTTCTCAGGATATCTAGAGCCATTGGAGCCAGTGGTCAGTCTTAGTAATGGGCTGTGTACAGGTTGGGACCTTCGCAACCTGGTCTGGGATCCTAAAACCTTGCTACAGCATTCCAGAGGTCGGGCTTTAAGGGCTTGGCCACAACTGCTTGAAGCCCTAGACCTGGAGCTTTAGACCTACAGTGGGATGATGGCCTGGAGAGCCAGCCCTGAGTTCCAGGGTCCTGAGTCTACCTCCTTGTACAGTTCCTTTGGAGGGTGTTCAGCATTTATCCTGACCTCTGATTTCTCATGGCTTCTGGGACCTCTTGGAGGCAGGTGGGGCTCTGGGATGAGGCTCCCTTCAAGCTGAGGGAACAGACTGTATGTGTTGTCATTCCAGGGACCTCACAGATGAGGGGAAGGCAATTTCAGATCTCTCTGTTCCCTACTCTTGACCATTATTTTTTTGTGTTTAAAATACAAGGTTATTTTTAGTACTTCACTCCTGAGTCCCTTGTGTTGCAGGGTCAGAAGATGCTCAGCATTGTGTGTCCAAATGCTCATATCTCATATGGCTCAGCCTTGGATGGGTTAAGCATAGGTCCAGGGTTTTCTGGTGTCCTACCGTGTCCAGTGTACCTCTGCCCACCATGTGCCCTGTAGGCCCTCTAATATGGCCCTTAACCTGCCTCTTCACTAATTCCTCTGACCTCTGGGAGCCTGTAGCATTGGTCTGCTTCCAGGCCCTGACCTTAGACAACCCTCACCCACCCAGTGCTGCAGAGACCACCACCATTGACAAATCCACATATAGCCCCCCCTAATTCTTCACATCCCAACTGACCCTCAGAAGGACTATTTGCCCCACCTCTGAGCTCCCAAAAGCAGGCTGGGGGACTGAAGGCATAGGAAGTTGTTCTAGAAATCCCCATCTTGTGGAGGCTGTCAGTGAGCGAGGCCAGGAGCCCAGTACCATTTCCAGCCCCTCTGTTCTGATGCCTTTCATCCTTTGCAAGATGGTTTGAAGCCATTGATTGGGAGTTGCCAAGAACATGGAGGGGAACTTGTTGGGAGAGAAATACAGCGATGTGAAGTAGATGTTTGTGGCCAGCTGATATTTCCATGTCCCTATATGGTGTCATCCCAAGTTGTTTACTTCCACTGTCCACTTCAAAGACCTTGTCGCTCATTCTGCACAGTGATGTCAGAGCAGCCGTTTCTCCAATAAGCTTTTAGCAAGAACCATAGTGAGTGCAAGTGCATTTGAACATATTATAGGGCCAAAGCGAGCCCAGACTCGATGGCTTTGCATGCCTGCTAAGAGGAACGTCCAGAGTGGCCAGGTATTCTCCTGGACTTCTCTTCTCCCAAGTTCACCCTGTGCTTTTAGAGACACTCTTGATTCTTCCTGGCTTGAGAAAGTCAAAATGAAAGGCAGAAATGAGTGAACTAAGAATGCTCACAGTGCCCGGCAGGTGGGGAGTGACGGGGACCCTATTTTACATCTGTCTTGCTGGCGGCTGGTCCTGAATCCACATTGTTAGGGTGTACCAGGCAGGTCCAGAACTATTGAGTTTAGGGGGACTGATGTGGTCTCATCGGAGTGGACAGGCTGCAGCTTTCGATTCTTTGATCCCCAAAGGGTATCACAGGGTCTTGGGTGGGAGGCATATTATTTCTGTACTCAGCCCTCATCCTTCAGCTTTGTTCATTTATGCAACTTTGGACTTGGTAAGAGCCCCCTTCACCCTCCTGTTCCATTACAGAGTATTTTAGCATCACTGCGACTAACCACTCTGTTGCCACTCAAGGTCATTGTTTTGGTGGGAATTTCTAAGGCTGAGTGTATTATGAAAAGACTCACCTCCTCTGCTGCGTTTGGGATTGTTAATGCCTTTTAGTGATTTCTGGTTCCAGTTCTTGCGACATTGGTTTGTTTTGTAGATTTCTATTTTTTTTCCCTTAAACCATTCACTCGTTTTTGATATTTGTCTTTCAATTTAAACATTCTCCATGTCTCCTGCTCTCTGGCCCTGTTCTTGATGGGTTTGTTTTGTTTTTAGTTGTTGATTTTACTTGGGTTTTTTCCAGTCACGGCCCTTGGGACTGGCTCTTTCTAATGGCGCTTACAAAGATCAGTTAACAGCTAGTCTTTCCCCACAGCTGCTCTAGGACTTTTGGAAATGGGAAGCCACTGTGTCCCATGACTCTGGCAAGAGGCAGCTGGAGCTGACAGTTCCTGCCTCTCCTGATCAGAGTCCTCTGCTTAGAAGTCCAAAGCCCCTTTCTGGGCTTTGATGTCCACCTACTTCTGAGAGTCTGAACAGAAGGGTCCTAGGTGGGGTCACTTCCCCCTCACTTACAGGCGGGGAAACTGAGGCCCTGAGAGACACAAAGCGAAAATGGCGGATAAGGTCTGGGAATGTAGTCAGCAATCTCCCAGGCCTGAAGTCCTGCCTCGCGTCTGCCTCCACGTGGTGCCGGGCTTTGTGGCCAACTGTAGCCTCCAATGCCTGCCAGGGACAGAAGCCCCACAGACATGCCTCCAGTTCTGTGTTTTCTTTTTCTTTCCACTCATGCAATATTTTAGCCATGAACTCAAACATGGAAACCTTTTATACATATATATAAACTAAGGTTTCAGTTGTCAAATAGCCAGAGCCTTTCATCTGGTTTCCTTCCAGCCAGTGCGGTTTGGGAGGGGCAGGGTCCTCCTTTTCCTGAGTCCTCAGCAGCCCGAGCCCTGGACTCAGTTCCATATTCTGTCTCTGAGAAACAGTGTCTATATGGATTTCTGTATATGATGTGAGGAGGCCATTCATGCTGTGTAGGAGACAGACGCTAAACCGGGGCCCCTCCTGAGCCCTACCCAGAGTGAGCCTATCCTGAAGTCCTTCCCTGGCTCCTGCATTTGGCCACCTCAGATGAGCGACTTGTGTGAGGCCCGGGGTAGTGTGTAGCTTTATGCTCATGTGTTTCTCCTGTACCTCCCCCTGTTTCTGTCCCTCTTAGGTCCTGGCTTGGCCTTCATCGCCTACCCCAAAGCTGTCACAATGATGCCGCTCCCCACCTTCTGGTCCATCCTGTTCTTTATTATGCTTCTCTTGCTTGGACTGGACAGCCAGGTACGTGTACATGCAGGCCCCCTGGGCTGGAGATGTGATGCCCAGACGGGGAGCCTGATTGTGGGGATCACTCCCTATTCCATCTGGATGGTCCCACCTTAGTGGCTTCAGCCAGCTGGGATTCCCAGGAACAGGAAAAGACCTCAGCCAAGCAGCAGGAGCCATCTGCTCTATGCAAAGATGTGGTCAAGGTCGAGCTGTCAATGAGAAATCGAAAGTCAAAAGCCAGAGGTCCAGGCCACTGCAGTCACAGTGTGGCTGGAAAAGCTCAACTGTTTGACACTGTGCTTCCTGGAATTCAGTCTGTCCTATTCCCTGCCCTTTGGCCACTGTGACATCTGCCTGCATTGAGGTTCTTTCTTTTTTTTTTTCATTCTTCTTACCCTGCCCTCCTCTTCCCTCCTCTTCTCTGTGCTAGTTCTGGAACCCAGGACTTCACACATACGAGGCATACACTTTAGAGAGTCGCATCTCCAGGCCTCTTGCTGTGCTTCTGGCTCCACAACTCGAGACAGCCAGAGAGCTGTTTCATCAGGCTCATTTCCTTCCCTGTGAGCCTCAGTTTCCTCATCTTGGGTAATGAGTACGATGATACCTTTACATAGTGCCAGGTTCAGAGTATGTATGTGCTTGGGTGATTCACAGGAGCACATGGGTCCCTTTCTCTCAAGTGAGTGTATTTTTATGGCACCTTGTTGGGGCAGTGGTTTGAGACCCAGGGAAGACTCCAGGAGGAGGATGAAGGGGTGCAGTGTGTGCAATGCAGGCGGCCATGGGTCCAGGCCAGTTAAGAGTTCCGCAGCATGTTCATTGTGAGGCAGGTAGGATATAGGCTCCCATGCAATCTGGATCTAGGGTTCCAGCTACATCCAGGAAGTCAAAGTGAGACCCTCTGGGCGGTCAAGTCTGGTCAGTCCTTGTTGTAGCCTCTAAAGGCTGTGACTAGGTCTGGGTCCCTGAGAACTGAGAACTGGGTAGGAGGAGAGTTATAGACCAGGCAGAGGAGCGTGAGTCCGAAGAGAGGATGCTGGGAAGGTCAAGAACACATTAGACTTGGAAGAAAGGGAGACCAGATTAGTAGAGAAAATGGTGAAAATATTCAGGGTATGGTAAACAAAATCCTTGTGGAGTTGTTGATGGGCTTGAGCTGTAAACTAGTAAGAAGGCATCGTTAATCATTCATGGCCTGTAAGCTGGAACTTGGGAGGGAGACCCCATACAGTGGCTCTTAGGACATCTTCCAGAGTCCAAGTGAAAGAAGAAAATAAAAACAGAGGTTGTTAAGTGGCAAGGTATGACATCTCTGTGCCCCCAAACAGGCCACTTGGACTTGGAACCTTGCTTCCTGTTCAGGCTAAAGCCAGTTACTCATTACCTACCCACTGGGGGACAGGACCTCGTGCCAGATACACTGCTCTCAGCTGCGCTACAGCCTGGCAGAGAATCTCAGTGGGCAGGAGTAGTGTCAAAGCCAGCCTAGGGGGTCAGTACTCTTACCCAGCTTTGCAGAGGAGGGTGCTCGAGGCTCGTGGTTAAATGACCTGCTGATGACACCCAAGGAGGAGGGCAAGGGTGGGAATGGAATTCACATTGTTGGCTCCGCAGGTAGGGCTTTTCAGAGGCCCCCCTGTGTTGGGGGAAGAGCCCCACTGTGTGAAGTGCAGTCAAGTGCCAAACACCACGCTGAGCTTGTTGTGGTTTTGTGTATTCTACAATTTATAGGACACAAAATTTGCCACAGTACTCATTTTTCGTTTTTGTTTTTTTCCTCTATCAAAGAAAATATTTTATAAAAATTCCCTTCAAATGCATCCATTCAGCACTGTTAATTAAACCCATAATTAAAAGTTTAAATAAGAATTAAATACATTGCCCCAAATGCTAATTTTCATATATTTAAAAGCATAAACATTTTTAAATCAAACTTCTGTGTGGTAAAATGAATACATTGGTTCTTTAGACGTTAATACGCAAGATTTTAAGAATATATTTTCTTCTGTAATCAGATAAAGCTTATTAAGTGGTAACCACTGTGTAACAGTGCAGAAGTACAAAATTTAAAAACAAATACATTCAGAAGATCTGCTGCTCAAACAGTATTTTTCCAAACCCAGGTGGAGAAGCATGATGAAACTCACTGAACTGGCAGCCAGTCCGAATTGCGCTGTCATCAGCATGCGCTACTGGATGCACGGTCCCTGATGCTGGGCAGTGCATGGTTTTCCGTTCAAATACACATTTAATTCTACGTGGTCATACGCAATACGGGGTAGCAGCTCCACCAAGGGATTCACCACCACTTCTCCCTCCTGGGGAAGGCTGTTTGCAGGCAACCTGGTCTTCTCTTCATTGTGATGGTACAAGGCTCCATCGTTCTCATCACCAGGCCGCGCATGTCTTGGCCAAGAGGAATCTGGTTCAGGTTCACCTTCTGAGTTGCCACACCTATGCCCCAGATTCCTGTGGACTGAATTTCAATTCAAAGTAGCTTTTGTTTGATGGAAAGGTGTGCTGGCCAAGCAACCTTCGGTTCCACGCACTCTTCCATTTTTCAAAATGACAACATCTGTTCCCATGTGCTGCATGTCCGGCTGCACGGCCGGCATTTCCTTCCGAGGGATGTGGCCCGTCCTGCCGTACGGGCAGCACCGCATCTATGGGACCGCTTGGCAGGTACTGCCTGTTTGTTTTTAACTATTACATAGTAAGGTTCTTTTTTTTGCAAGTTTTTAAAACAATTTAATAGAATATCAGTTAATTATAGGAAAATTCCACTTATAAACCACACAATTGTTTTAACTAACAGATTAGTTGCATCATCCATGCAAAACTCGAAAATTTAAATATATACCAAATGTTTTTTGTTTTTTTTGAGGTAGTATATCATTCTAGTTCAGGCGACCTGGAGTTTACTCCATAGTCTTAGGTGGCCTCGAACTCATGGTAATCCTCCTACAGTTCTGCCTCCCGGGGGCTGGGATCAAAGACATGCCCACCACCCCCAGCTATACGACTCGTTCTTTCATGGGTAGCTTGGGAGCACTAAGCACTGTGCCGTTGTTGCTGTGCAACCCCAGAGTTTTCCCATCCTCCAAGAAGAAACACTGTCCCTATGAAATACCAGTTCCCCTAGCCCTGCGCCCCTATTTTTCTTCTCTTTTCTCATGGTGCTGGGGATGGAACCCAGGGCTTTGTACATACTAGGCACACATTCTTCCACTGACCCACACCTGAGCCCACTGCACCCAGATTTTTTTTTTTTTTTTTTTTTTGAGGCTAGGTCTCATTCTAGTCCAGGCTGACCTGGAACTCACTCTGTATTCCATGCTTGCCTTGAACTCACAGCAATCCTCCTACTGCAACTGGGATTAAAGCATGCCCCAGCCCCAGAGTTTTATGTATTAGCTCCTACTAATGTGAATTCTGCCACCAAGGAGACCAAGGTTTGAAGAGGCTAAAGGCTTGCCCATTCAGCAACCCTCAAAGTTGCTGGCTTATCCCATTGCTTTTCTGTTTGAATCCCATAAATAGCTTAATTGCATGGAAATGAGAGATCACAGCCAGCCTGGGGCCAGGTCTTGAGGGACATCAGGGACAGAAGAGCCACACTCAGGAGACGGCGTGCTTTCCTATGGCGTTTTGTTTCTTGCAGCCCTCTCTGGCAGATGGGACAGAGTAGTTACCATCGTGGCAGCAGATGCCGGTTGGCATTTGGGGAACCTGAGGGGAACACAGAGCACTGATGAGGCAGCACAGGAAGAAAGCTGGGTCTTCTCCTCTGGTGTGGGCTCTCAGCCCAGCTGCTGACTCAGATCAGCAGTCCTTACACGGTCTCCAGCCGACTGTTGATGTGAAATCATTCTTAGCACCCTTGGCCAGTAGGCAAGGCCCTCTCATTTTCCAGAGGAGCAAACAGGCCCTTAAAAGTGAAGGAGCTTGGAAGAGGCTGGTGGAGGGTGGGGGTTCCTCTGAAAGTGTGGGGACCCGTGCAGTTCTTGGTTAACACCGGGTCTTCCTGTTTCATTCCCATCTCAGAAAAGGAAGGATCTTTGTCTTCAGCTCTTTTTAAAGCTTGGTGCTGTAGCTACAGATGCTGTAACTCCATTGTTTTGAGGTTCAAATTCCCACCTTCAAATGCCAAGAACCTACCCCTTCTCTTGAGGCTCAGTTCAGGGATCTCTTATTTGCTTGCCTTGATTTTATATATATATATATATATATATATATATATATATATATATATATATATATATATATATACCTTTATTATCATATATATTTATAAATATATATATACCTTTATTATCATATATATTATATATTATTATATATCTTTATTATTCAAAATTAGATACAGCGTATGGGCAAATATTGTGTTGGTATGCCATTTCCCTCTTCCCTGTCCCCAACACTGGGTATCCTCCTCAGTGGGGATGCTGGATCAACCTGTGGGTTGGGGGGTTATGGGTAGCACAGTCGTCAGCCAGGTTTCCCCCCCTGGTATGTTGTTGCTGAGGGGGGTAATGTCTCTGGGTATTCTCCCCCACCATGGCTCTTACATTCTTTCCACCCCCTCTTCTGCTCAGTTCAGGGACCTCTTTGCCACCTTTTCCTTGACTCCCAGGCACAGAGTATGAGCGATCTAGCCCTTTTCAGCACATGACAGAGGTTTTCTCTGTGAAGGTCTTTCCTTCTTCTACATCACCTCCCAGAGGCTCTGGCAGATGAGTCTGTCTTATAGAAATGCTAGAGAAACTTATGTCCTGGATGAAACCAGTTGTGTCCAGGATTTTAGTCTTTCAACTTTAAAAAAAAATAAACTTCTTTATTGTTAATAATTAGATACATTGTATGAGCAAGTTTTGTGATGGTACCCCCATTTCCCTCCTCCCTGTCCCCAACCCGCTGGGGGCCCTCCTCAGTGGGATTGCTGGACCAGACCTTGTTTTGTTTTTTTCCAGGTAGGGTCTCACTCTAGCCCAGGCTGATCTGGAGTTCACTAGGTCGTCTCACGGCGGCCTTGAACTCACGACGATCCTCCTACCTCTGCCTTCCTAATGCTGGGATTAAACGTATGTGCCACCCTGCCCAGCTTAGTCTTTCAACTTTTAAAGGCTCAGCCGGGCCTCAATTGGCAGGGCAGTTGGATGTAGCTGTCCAAAACTAAATGCCTCTGTAAGCCTGGTACCCTGAGGCATTGCTAGGACCTTACAGACACAAACAAGCACACTCACCCAAAAATGTGTGGTGAGGAATGTCGTTGCCCTCAGCATTGGTTAACGATAACATGTCCAGAGGGTAGAATTTTCTACCACTGTTTACAAAGCAAAGTGGCTTTTCATGTTGAAGACACAGGCTCTAAGATAAATTGTTAGGCACAGAGATAAAAGGATCTGCAAGTCATCTTAGAATAGGATCTTCTTTCTTTTGTCTCGCGGTCAGGGGAGGGGTTTCTGGAATCACGTGGCTTACAAACTTGGGTTTGCCTGTCACACAAAGTCTTGTGGCCTGTGACCTAAAAACAACCTATGGCTCAGACCTGAAGTTCCTCCCATCCCAGTCATGGGGAAACTGGTCAGTGCGGAGGTCCATCCATTTGTCATGATTGGCCGAGCAGGTCTTTGGGAGTGGCCTTTACAAGTGTAGCACTGCCCGTGACCAGGGAGGGAGGTTTTTAGGGCCACCCTTGCATGCTTTCAAGTATGTGAGGGCAGAGGGGTTGGCACTGGCTTCCCAGAGAAGCAAACTGAGTCTTGGGCGATAAGAATGGGGCGTCTGGTGGTGGGAACAGCCTGAGCAAGGCATGAGGGGCAGGTGGGTCTCATGAGGCGCAGCCCAGACAGGATGGATCTCCTGTCCTGTATTTCTTGTGCCCTAGACCCACCTCTGAGCCCTGGAGAGGCCAGCACGAGGTCCCCACTCACCACTCTCTTCTCCCCCTTTCCCCTAGTTTGTTGAAGTCGAAGGACAGATCACATCCTTGGTTGATCTTTACCCATCCTTCCTAAGGAAGGGTTATCGTCGGGAAATCTTCATCGCCATTGTGTGTTGCATCAGCTACCTGCTGGGGCTGACGATGGTGACGGAGGTAGGTGGCAGTCACCCTGGACAGCACAAGGGACCTCCCCTTCCTTGCTCAGGCCTAGCGCCCAAATACTCTTCTCAGGTAGAGGCAGGAATGAGGGGGTGTCTGTGGGGAGGGCTCCTCTCACCACACTCTCTCCAGGGGCCTCTTCTGCCCTGGCACTCGAGCCTACACACAGCAACCTAAGGAGGCTCAGGACCCAAATCTCAGTTCCTAAGCTACCCATCTTTTTTTATTTCTCCTCTTTGAAGTACTAGGCTCAAACCCCGGGCCTGGCACACATGCTTGGCAAGTGCCCTACCATAGCGCTGTATCTGTTGATGGTTCTATGCACTATTCCCAGGGGGTCGGGGCCACGATTTACAAGAGACAGGGAAGCCCAGAGGGAACAGGAATGGGGGCAGAGGTTACAGTGACTGGCAGAGAAGAGAGGAACAGTCACTCAGCACCCTCCAAGGCTTGCTCTGCTGCCCCTCCCCCACCATACCCTTTCCTCTTGTCCTCCATGAAAGGGCTGTGTTTAACTACCTTAAGCCCAGTTCAGCTCTTCACCCCTTCTTACCAGAAGCAAAGGCTCTTTTTGGAAGTGCTTATAAGAAAACCCCCCTCAAAGTCGGATCACCCACTGCCCGCATACAGCTGTCCATGAGCAGCTGGGTTCCCTGGTCTCTCCTTTGGGTACCGACTTCAGACATACTGTTTGCTTTCAGGCCTTTGTTTCCCCCTTTGTGTGTTTGCTTTGTCAAACATGATTGGATTTCTTTGTTTAGTTTGTTTTGATACAGGGTTCACATTATAGCTCAGGCTGGCCTGTAACTCACTGTGTAGCCTAGAATGGTCTTGAATTCATAGCATTCCTCCTGCTTCAACTTCCTGGGAGGGATTCCAAGGGTGAGCCACTACAGGTGGTTCTGAGCATCTTATTGTTGTTTTGAGGTGCAGTCTCACTGTAACCCAGGCTGACCTGAACTCATGATGACCCTCCTACCTCTGCCCCCCAAGTACTGGAATTAAAGGCATAGACCACCACAGTAGGCCTGACCACCTTTTTTAAAAAATTCTTTTTTAAAAAAAAACATTTTATTCATTTTCAAGCAGAGAGAGAGAGAGAGAGAGAGAGAGAGAGAGAGAGAGAGAGCGAGCGAGCGAGCGCACCAGGGCCACCACCTTGTGGGTCTGGCTTATGTGGGTCCTGGGGAATTGGACCCAGGGCCTTAACAGCTGAGCCATCTCTCCAACCCTTTTTAAATTCTTTAACATTTATTTTAATTAAACATCAGTAGACTAATTGGTGAATAAATATAAGTCATAAGCATCTCCTTAGCCACTCCAATCCTAATCTCTTTTTATTCTTACTAGACTTTTTGTCCTCTTTTCAGAAGTAGTAAAATAGGATTCTATTGTGCCTTCCTATTCTTTGAGACCTGCCTCGTGGGCATGGTGGTGAATCCTGTTGTCTAGCACTCTGGGGGCTGAGGCAGTAGGGTTATCTGAAGGCAGCCTCAGCTGCATAGTGAGCTGAACATCTTTTTTATGTTTATAAATCTGGTTATCCTAGCCTTGCCCCTTTTCCTTTGGAGTTTTAAAAAAATTCTTGTTGGTTTGCCAGAGCTTTTTGTATACGAAGGAAAGAATAGACCCTATAACTCAACCTTTTCTGTTTTTGTTTTTTTTTATTCACAGGGTGGCATGTATGTGTTTCAACTCTTTGACTACTATGCAGCTAGCGGTGTATGCCTTTTGTGGGTTGCATTCTTTGAATGTTTTGTTATTGCCTGGATATATGGTGAGTATAGATGTTTGCGTGTCCTTTCTCAAATTGCTTCTCTGGGCTTTTCTGCACCAAAGCGTCAGGAGCAGAGGATTGAGCAGAAAAGCTTCCCCTGCCTAGTAAGGATTCTCCCTCTGGCCACATGAGATAATTCCATTGCTGAAGGCCCAAGATGTGAGTGTATGTTCCAACAATACACAAATAGGCTGTGAAAGGATTCATGGCCCATTCTGACCTGTGATCCATGTTGAGATACGAGCTGTGCCCAAGGCTGCCAGCCATAGATGGGCTCTCAGTTGCGTTAAATATTCAGATGACTTTTTAGATAAACACCCTTGGTGTGTGAGGAGACACGGGCCTCTCATGACTGCTGATGATTGTTCCCAGGGCCAAACAGGCTTTGGCCTTTGCTTCACCTCATGACACACTATTGTCTCTTTCAGGCGGTGATAACTTTTATGATGGTATTGAGGACATGATCGGCTATCGGCCTGGGCCCTGGATGAAGTACAGCTGGGCTGTCATCACTCCAGTTCTCTGTGTTGTGAGTTCTCTCCTGGTTTGGCTCCCAGAGTCACTTTTTCTTCTGTGGGCTTGACATTTTCGCCCGTGTTCCTGCCTTCCATTTAGCATCTGTTGGATGTGAATATGTATTAAACTTTGCTGCTGCCCTATGGGAGAGTGGGACAGGCTGCTGTAGGTTATCTTGATTGAGTGGGGTTTTGAAGAATGAGTAGCAGTTTCTGAGGAACTGGAAATAGGAAGGACATTCCTGGCAGAGAGGGTATATCTAGGGTGTGTTAAGAAATCCCAAGGATCCGCCATTGAGAGAACAGTCTTTCCAGAGGTCATGGGCTTGGTCAAGGTGCCTTTGGGATGTTGAGTAAAGCTTGTATGCACTGGTGGTTCTGCGGTGGGCGGAGGTAGGGACTGAGAGAAGGAAAGTCCTGACAGGGATGCTTTGAGTTCTCCCAGTGGCAAGGACGGGTCATAGAAGCTCAGGTCCCATGGGCAGTCAGGTTCCAGATTGCCTTCACCTGCCATCTTGGTGCCTATCCTTGGCAAGGTTCTTCTTCTAGGGACTTCGTGTCCGAGACCCTCCATGACCTTTTGTTGACATTCTTGGCTGGGACCCCAGGAAACCCATGTATCCCTTACACCTAGGAACCAGTGTCATTATGCTAACTTACCTCCCTCTCTGGGCCTCAGTTTCCCCACCTTTACAAGGACACGCTGAAGTGAGACTTGATGAGTATGATCATAAAAGTGAAAACATGGCAGCCGCCAGCAGATAGAGTTGCTACCTGGGCTCAGGCCCACAGCTGGGTCTTCCCTGGAGGCTTGTGCCTGGGCCCCCAGTTTCGTTCTCTTCTTCCTGACGAGTCAGCAGGAGCAGAGACTGGCTGTACTGGGAGAAATCAAATGCCCCTGCCCGATGCTCGCCTTGCTCAAAGCACAACCCCTGAGTCAGAAGTGACGGAGGATGGCAGGGTGAAGGGGTGCTGGGTGTGGGCTGCAGCTGTGGCCTCGTCGCCTTCCGTTTTCCCCGCATCGATTGTTCAAGAGCTGCTTTCACCCAAGCTCCGTCTGGCAGCCTTGGCTCTCGTTCTAAGCAGGAGGAAGAGCCAGGGCACCCCTAGGTGCCCTTCTCAGGGGCAAAGATGGACTTCGGGCAGCTTTGGGTGCTCAGAACTGACCCCATCCCATCATTCAGGAACCCTGGGGAGGGGAGGATAGTGAGGGTTTTAGCTATGCCTTTAGCATTTATTTTTGTGTGCCTACTATGTCCACCTAAAGTTGCATGAGGCATTGAAAAGCAGAGGGAAAGGCAGAGCACATTCTGGAGGGAGAAGCATGCAGAAGAGGTGATCTGAGCCATGGAAGGAAAGTCAGGGTGAGGCCTGGGTCAGCAAAGCTGGAGCATTGGCACAAAAGGGGGGTAAGGAGAAGATGAGGACAGGTGGTCTGGGCAGAGGAAACGGCCCTTGCTAAAGCCCTGGGCATGTGGCTGAGGGTAGCTGTAAAGGTGGAGCTATTTGGAGACCATGAGAGAAAAGGGAATACCACTCTCACCTGAGGGGGGATGCATCCCAAAAACCCTGGGGAGAGCCCTAAGGCAAAAGAAAGGGTTTGCAGAGAGGGCGGAGGCCCGCCCTGGTCCCGGTAGCTCCCCCACACTCCGTGCCCAGAAGCCCCTCTGACTATCCCCATCTCTCCACAGGGATGTTTCATCTTCTCTCTTGTCAAGTATGTTCCCCTGACTTACAATAAAGTCTACGTGTACCCCACCTGGGCCATTGGGCTGGGCTGGATCCTGGCCCTGGCTTCCATGCTGTGTATCCCATTGGTCATCCTCATCCGCCTCTGCCAGACGGAGGGGCCGCTCCGAGTGGTGAGCACAGGGTCCGGGTGATGGTTTGCTGTGTGATCTTAGGCAAGATGATGGCTTGCTCTGGGCCCGGGTCTGTTCTTATTCTATGAAGGGTAAAAGTGCATTGTAGGAACAGCAACCAGTCCTGTGGGAGGATTTGTGGTGACATTCACAGTGGGCTCATGGGAAGAATATAGGTACCAGTAGAGAATGTGTCAGGAAAGATGGGCCTGGTGTGGGGCACAGAGGGGCTGATGGCCAGGCTAAGAGGAGACAGTGGCTCTGCTAAGTCCCAAGAGGAGGGCCATGGTTCTGAGTTCGGAAGACAGGGGTGGAGTTTTGAGACTCTCCTGGCTGTATGGCCGTGTCTATCCTGGTCACAGCTCTGCCTGCCAGTCTCCCTGGGGCACCCCTTCCTCCTCCCTACCCTCAGGAATTCTTCCCAGAATGCTGGTGAGTCCAGCCTGGCAGACCCACACTCTTTCCAAGAAATCCGTTTCTTAGACTCTATTAACCTTTGGGCCTGGGCAGACTCCAAGACCCCACTGTTTTGTTCTGGGCTGTTTTTATTGTGATTCTCTTTTAAAAATCTGGAGCCAGGATTTCCTGGGGCCCTGGCTCCCCCCCCCCCCCCAACTTGGACTTCCTCCCTATTGGGCCTGACTTAGAGAGGCTGCTGTCAGGTGAGAGGGGACGGAGAGGTAAGGAAGTAATCAGGAGGACACCTCTGGTCTGACTGCTCCAAGAAGGTCACTGGGCTGTGTTTCAAGAGGGTTGTAGATGGGACCTCAGCCCCCAGCATCCAGCGGAGCTAAAGGGCCCTTGGGACAGTCGGAAGCAGCTGCTGCTCTGAGTCCTGCAGGGAGCGGAGCCCCTGGTAGTCCATACCAACCTAGGTCCCTTCTCAAAGGTCCTGTTTCTAGAGGACTGTTCTGGTTGATCAGTCATTTGAGGCCGTCTTGCAGCAATGACTGGAGGGTTGGAGTCCCTTCAAAGCCTAACTTTCTTGATTTTTCACATGGAGCCTCAGTCTATAGTCAGGCTGGCCTGAAATTCACCGTGTACAATATAATAGAGGCCTCAAATTTGTGGCTGTCCTCCTGCCTCGGCCTCTCAAGTGCTGAGATTATAGCCACCATGCCAGGCTTAAAGCCTAATTTCAAGAGACTGGTCCTGCCCACATTTACAGGTCTGTTGAGTGACTTGATAAAAGCGGTTCCCCTGGGCACCTGTGTGCGTCCCCAAGTGCGAATGACCCACAGCCCCTGTGCGGCAGCACAGCCACCCCTTGTCATCTGTCAGGGCTCCCTTCTGCCTCCGCTGTCCAGATGGCCTCCCAACTGGGAGCCAACTTCTGACAAACCCAAGTCTTCATCCCCCAAGGGTTCCAGCCCAGGCTGAGCTTCCCATGGAGCTGGAGCCCAAGTGGCTGCCCAAGGCAGATGTCACTTGTCCCTAGTGTGCATATGAGACCCATCACACAGATGCACAGAAAATCACAGGGCTGAAGGCGGTCAGGCAGGCTGGGCCCAGAAGGAGGGCCAGGCACAGTACAGATGTTCCAGGTCTCCCATGTGCATTTCCTCTCAGTGTTCTGCCCAGCTGCTGAAGGAGGATTCCTAGATGAAATAGTGTTGCTTTTGATAAGCTGCTTTTTTGGTCCTTCAGTTGCAGAATGAACCAATGGCCTCACATATGCTAGGCTTTAAGCAGCTTTTATAATTCACAGCAATTGAAGCCAAATGCTAAGAAGGAGGCCTTTTCTTTTTCTTTTTCCCTTATTTATTTATTATTTTTGGTGCAACTGCTGGCCTATTTAAGTCTGAATCGACAGTTGGCAGGAAGCAGACAGGAAGGAGCCAAACTCAGTTCCCAGCTCGTGGACTTCTTGGCATCTATGGCTCTTTTCCCTACTGATTCCATGGTCACCCCACTGGGGGGCCAGAATGCTTGCCCAGAATGTCCAAAAATCCTCCTGCAGCCTCCTCTCTTGAAAGGCCCAGCCCACACACTCTTGATGCACTTGCAGCCCTGCAAAAGAAACTATGCCTGTGGAGAGCTATCTGCAGAAGGCAGGAAGGCAGATGTGGGAGGCTGAGGAATGAGCGTTTCTCCTTGGGGAAGGTGGGAGCCCAAGATGGTTACCCAACTGTAAGACATACAAATGCAACACATGGTTTTGCAAGTCAGGAAACCAGAGGAGCAAATCCAAGTTTCAGCTACATAGAAGAGAAAAGTCTGCATGCTGGCATTGTGGGTCCCCTGTCCCAATGTGGATGAGCAGGGGTTGCCTATGGAAACCCAAGTCAGGGCCCAGCAAGATACTGAAAGTCATTTGCTTCCAAAAATGACAAAAGGCAGGAGGCCCAGCACAGGTGAAATTTTTCTAGGTACCATATAGCAAGCATGCTGGCAGGTTCGAGAAGTGGCTGGGAATGGAGACCAGGGAAATCAGCTGCCTTTCTCCTCTGCTAAACCCTGTCTGTCTTCCTTCTCCAGAGAGTCAAGTACCTGCTGACCCCCCGGCAGCCCAACCGCTGGGCTGTGGATCGTGAGGGGGCCAATCACTTCACCTCCCACTCGACCCTCAACATGAATGGCGCTCTCATGAAACCTACCCATGTCATTGTGGAGACCATGATGTGAGGTCTTGGCCACACAATGGGACGGCCGCTTTCCTGCTGTTTACTAATGTTAGATCTCATAGGACCAGGTTTACAGAGCTTTATATTTGCACTAGGATTTTTTTTTAATTGTCACAGAAAATGTCTGTGTGTGTGTGTGTGTGTGTGTGTGTGTGTGTTGTATGTTGTATGTGTGTATCTTGGTTTGATTTGGGGATATTTTGTACAAAAAGAAAACCCATGGGCTGATGTCCTTGGGAGAGGTTGTGCTTTCATACTGAATTAGATGTATTTTATGGGAACTTGGTAATTTTTTCTTTGTATTTTTTTTACATAACTATATATACTTATAGATTGTCACACACTTACCACTTGAATTGATCTTGCCAGCAATAGATCTCATCTTCAAAGCAATTCTTCGGTGCTTATACAGCTGGCAGAAAATTCTGCCCTAAAAGAAAAAAATTTAAAAGTTGGGTGGAATTTTCCTGCAATGGCAGATGCACCTTAAAGGTGTAGTTTCTTCTGAAGCTGGTTCAGGGTGCTTGCTAGTTGAAAAGACCCAAGGAATTGGGTGAGAGCAGAGCTGCGAGAACACTACTCCCTGTTTCAGCCAACAAGAGAGATGCCAAAATACTAACCCAACCCCTCAGCCTGAAGGTAGGAATCTGTGTGTGTGTGTGTGCGCGCGCGCGTGTGCACACGTGCGCATGTGCGTGGGCACACATTCACATGTTTTGAGGCAGAGTTTCACTCTAGCCTAGGCTGCCCCAGAACTCACGCTGTAGCTCCAAGCTGGCCTCAAACTTATATCATCCTCCTACATCCTGAGTGCTAGACTTAAAGGTATGTATCACCAAGCCTGGCTTGAAGGTAGGATTCCAAGAGGACTGAAACCATAGCACCAGGGGCAAAACCTCCTTTTTGGTTTTGAGATGGAGGATAGATAGGACTATCAGAACCAGAGCTTAGAGGGAGCTGGCAGTAAAGGGCTCACCCTCATGAGGCCTTGGGCCGGCCCACAGAGAAGCTGGGGTTCCAGGGATCAGAATGGGTCTGTTGCTTTCGAATGGAGTCATTGTGGGGCTCTGGGCATCCCCTAAGTGCGATGCATCTGGTGAGGGCGATGCTAGAGGCCAATGGACCCAAGAATGCAGCGAGGGCAGGTTTGCCTGGGAGGAGCACGTTTCTCCTTTGCCTTTCCACCGCCAGCTCTGTCCATATCACCCAGATGCCAAGAGCCTCCTGACAAGCTGTTGTTAAAGATGCCACCCAGGGCCCCCAGCTCCCAACAGGAAGTGCTGAGAGTGACTCGTTCAGGCACGTTCAGTGGTGGTGGCCTAGGACACATCGAAACCCTCCTTTCCGTGCCCTTTCAGTGGCTGCTGAAGGCATTAGTAACACCCAAGAGCCAACTGACCTCATGGCTCAGGGCTGAACTTCCCCTCTGAGCCACCAGAGGGCACTACACCTTTACAGTGCTGCGTGCAGCTGAGCCCCCTCCCAGGCCCCCCAGAACAGTTCTGAGTTCAGAGAAGAAATCAAACTAGGCATTGTCCCAAAGCCAGGGGCTGGCTACAGGAATGTGGAGAGAGGGTGTCCGCTTAGCTGTTCAGAACTGGGGGGGGGCACTCAGAATCCTGAAATTACCCCTCCCCAGATCTGAGAGTGGGGCCCCCTCCAAAGGGGCAGTTTCAGACCTCTTGTCTTTGACAAGTGTGCAGTTTTTTTAATCTTGAAAGTGATGTCCTCTGCCAAGCAGCCCTTTCTCCACCCCTTCAACAAGCGATGGTTGTTGAGTGACTCATCCACAATTCTACCATGTTCCTACTTTTCTGTGTATTTATGGTCACCGTTGCGTCTGGTTTGTGTGTTGTTGGTCTCCTCTCCTCCCCAAGTTTTACCAAGTAGCAATGTGACATGTTTTTTCTTTTGTCTCATGGAACCTAGTACAGTAGCCACTGTTGATGATCAAAGGCTGGTGATAAATGCCGAGAGGGGGCTTGGCCAGCAGCTTGGCCATCTGGGTGTTTGTGGCTGGTCATTCAGTCTATGTTGCCCCTAGGAGGGCATGCACCCTGCACGGTGGGCAAGGATTTAGTATTTGGGGATGGCAGAAAAATGGAGCATTCTAGAATAGCCTGATGAAGGCCTCTTTTCATGATTCCCAGACCAAATTATAGACCAAAGACGCGAGCAGTCCAAGTCCCCAGCCCACCCGGATGGAAGCCACTTCCTCAAGCCCACTCTCACACAGTCTCCTGGGCTCTTGTCTCTGTTTCCCCTCCCCCTGCCCCCTCTCCTGTGTTGTGATGCTTGTCTCTGCATGTCTCCATATCAGTGATACTTTATTAGAGCTCATGACTCTGGTCCACTTGTCTCTGGGGGAAGCAGAGCTGTCTTCCTACCCATTACCTGGGAAGGGCCAGAAATTCTAACACCCACATGGAACCTAACCTGTCAGATCTGGACAAGAAGCAAGAGAAGCGTCACCCACCACTCGATTTAGACGAGGATATGGGTGGGGGGTGGGACCTGGGAGGAATCAACCTGGAAGATGTTTTGTTGCACGTGGGTCATGGGAGCCACTGCCTGTTGGATCTCTGCTAGTCAGCAAGAGAAAGCAACTGAGGGCTCCCAGTCCAGAGTCCTCACTGTAAATGGGGAAACTGAGGCCTAGAGCAACAGGGCCTCTGGCACTGTGAACCAGGCATTATGAGGCACTTGTAGTTGCAGGTTCTCTGAGATGAGGGCACTGAGGCAAGCAGGACCTGCACCCCTCCTCCCTCAGGCCTTTCCTGACTATTTAACAGAGACCAGACTGATGACAGAGACACTCATGATGAGGCGGGCAGTAGCCCACCCTTAGCCCATTCTCTCGCTCCTGATTGCCCCAGCCCTTCCTTTGTCCCCAAAGCTTTTAGTAGCTAGGAATCGAAACTCCTATGTGCATAGTAGGAAAACAGGCCCAGAGAGGCCCCGAGTATGAAGCCTTGGTCAGGGTGTAATGTCAGGCCTCTGGTGTCCGTGTAGCCCAAGACTACAAGAGGAAGTAGCCTGGGAGTGTTGTCCTCCTTGAGATGGTCAGTGGGCGCCCCTCTCTGTCTGGTTCCTCATCCTTAGCCCACCTACCCAGTATGGCAGAATATAAAGTGAGATTAAGACTATAACCCCTCTGCCCAGCATGGGGCTTCTACCACACAGGCATCACAATGGTGGCCGATAGCTCCACCGGCATCACCTAGCACCCCAGCCGTGCTTCTTTCACTAAGGAAGTGCTCTGGGCGGACCGACTAAAACAGAGATGCCAATCCAGGGTGAGAGGCAGTTTGCTTCTCTCCCAGACGGAAGCCAGGAAGGCTTCCAAGAGAAAGCCCTTCAAGGTCCCACCTTGGTCCCTTGTCTGCATAGACACTGTAAATACCTCTGTGTACAAACCCCCATTAAATGCAAAACTACATACGAAGCAAAGCCTAGACATAACAAGGTGGAGAGAGATACTCTGGATACTCTGGATCCTTAGAAAAGTTATCTAAATAGGAAGCTGTTTTCACTTTTCTCTGTGGATGTCACTACAGGCATGTTCTGGCATGTTCCCTGAAGGCTGGAGCATCTTGTTATATATCTGGCTTCAAACTGAAATGGTAGCTACATTTTTTAATCCATTTGATTTTTCATTATTAACAACTGTGACTATGTATTTAGCACAAGAGAAAGCTGAGAATGTGGGTTTTGCCTCCTTCCATAAATGTCTGGCTCATCAGGACATTTTTTTAAACTTCAGATATTTTTAATATCTTTTAAACTTTTGTAAATAAAACAAACAAAAAAAACACCAAAAAAAAACCAAACAAACAGACAGCAACAACAACAAAACAAGCCCAACCTAAAACCAACCAACAAGAAGGACATCTGTCTACATTAACTGGGCCCTTGGTGTGTGATCCAGTCTTGCAGTTAAAAGCTTGTGTTTAAATGTTTTAAGATACAGACCTTGTATTTTGCAGGGTTCCCCCTTTGCTTTTTAGATGAGTTGTATATTGATATTTTAAATTCATCTTTGCTTTTTTTAGAAGTTTGTAATCTTACAATCTTATAACATACCAATAAACATTTCCTTTTTAAAATCCAATATGCGTGGTGTATTTTGGTGAGGCAAGATTTCGTCTGCATCTTGGCAGGCACTTCACAGTTTATAAAGGGCCTTCAGGGTAACCTCAGATGATTGTCAGAGGGATGAGTGCCCCTTCCCCATAGACATAGTGGGCTTGCTGGGGTCTGTGTCTGAGCATGAAGCTCATTGTTCCATATGCACTTGACACACCCTGACAAGAGTTTCCTACGATACTTTAGTGCACCTGTGTCTTGATTGTGACCCATCACATGACATCAGTGTGGAATTGCCCACCGTGATGCCATACTGGCACTCAGTTTCAAATTTTGGATTTCAGGCTTTTAGATACTCACCTGATAGAGGTGAGAGCTACTAAGCACACAGAGGAAGCTCACAAGACAAAGCATTTGCTCCAGAGCTCAGAGGATTTACACCCAGGTCTTTAGGCTCATTGGTCTGCCCTGGCTGGTTTTCGAACAGAACAGCCTCTGTCCACCTCCCTCCCTTCCCATGTCTTTGTGGCTTGTGTACAGATTCTGGCTTCGTCCTTAAATCACCTGTGTGCCTTCTGGCAAGCTATTTAATCTTTCTGTGCTGTGCTTCCTCCTCTGTAAGAGTTCAGTGATTATAGAGCCTCCTCAGGAAGCTGCTGGGAGGATCCAAGTTATTGCAAAGAGCTCAGAACAGTGCCTGGCACATCCGCTGTGTGAGTGGTGCTGCCTATTTCACTGTCATCCTGCTCACAAGGCATGAGTCCCCTATGGGACCTGGACTCCAGAAGCAGCTAGCTTCCCCTGCCCTGGGTCCCTCTGGAGAATCTGGGGCAATAGCCACCCCCCAGTGCCCACTTGACCTCTTCATCTATGCCCAAGGGGCTCCATCCAGCCCCTGTTCATGTACTTTCCTGCACATAGAATACTCCACACCCCTTCTGAATCCTCCTATGAGGGCCTTTCTACCTCAGGGTCTTTGCATTTGTGGCACTCTCGAACACACTCTCGGTCTTCCAGGCTAGCTCCTGGCCTGTAGTTCTCATTGCAAATGGAACCCCTTTCTGAGCCCCTGGGCTGCAGTCCCTCCTCGCCCCCGCTACACTGTCCTTCATAAATCAAGTCTTTATAATTTGCTTGCCAGTTTCCTGTCTTCACTAGGATGTGCAGACAGGACCTCTATGAGACTGTCTAGGTTGTATGTCCAGTGGCCACAGATGTGGATTAAAAATGGCCTAAAAAAGTAGGCGGGGTGGTTGGTGCAAGAGTCACACAGAAGCCAGCCTTTGCCAGCCCACTCTCTGTAGGTAAAGTGTTTGTTGTGCAAGCCTGAGTACCTGAGTTCAAATCCCCACAACCCACTTTACTATGGTTAATCTCTCTGGTTGTCAACTTGACAGGATTTAGAATTACCATGGAAACAAATTTCTGGGCCTGCCTGTGAAGGGAATTTCTAGATGAAGTTAATTGAGGTGGGAAAACCCAGCCTAACTATGGTCATTCCTACCCCATGGGCTGAGGTCTGGGACCGAAAGGGAGGAGGGCTGGTTGAGCGGCAGCATTCATTGCTGCTTCCTGACGGCAGACTGAGTGTGACCAGCTGCTTCCCTGCCATGATGGATTATAACCTTCGACTGTTAGTTGACATAAACCTTAGTTGCTTTTGGTCACAGCAATGAGAACACGTGCCATGTACAGCTGGGGGCGATTATGGATATCTGCCATACCAGCATGCCTATCCCGACAAAGGACACAGAGACAGGCTACTTTCCCAGAAGCCTACAGGCCAGCTAGACTGGCGTCTACAGCGGTGGACAATGAGAGATCTTGCCTCAAGGTGGAAAGCAAGAGCCAACACCCAGGGTTGTCCTCTGACCTCTCTTTGCATGTCATGTCATGGCACGCGTGCATTGCCTGCAGTCACACACACACAAGAAAAAAGAACAGCTTGCTCTGGGTGTGCTTAAGTGCTTTTATTAAAAATTCATCTCAATAGCACTCGCCTTCTCTCCCCTCTTCCACCCCCCAGTTGCTATGACCCGCGTGGGACAAAGCTCTACATGTGGGCCCCAAACAGACCACAAAAGGCCTGTGCAGTGCGGCCTGTGAGTGGTTGTGCTTCCCAAGAGCTCTAAGAAACCCCACATAGAAAAATACAAGGAAAATGTTCTTCTCTGAACCAGAAAAAAATACAGCTTTGGGGATGGGAGTGTGTCACAGGAGTGGCACCCCGAAATGCATAGGCAGGCAGAATGCTTGCTAAGGAGGGTTTCAGGGACATCAAATGTGGCCGGACACCCCTATGAGGAGCCCGAAGGGATATTGCATATGAGAAGGCCACTGGCCATGGCGAAGAGGTCCACCCACTGCTGGACCTGGTTGCATATGTCTGCGAGAGTGGAAGAGCCTCAGCCCGAAGAGACGGGGCAGGAGTTAAGTCTTTCCTCACCTGGAGTCCTCAAGTGGAATGAGACTCCCGAAGCCGAGAGCCGAGAGTCTGGCCATATCACATATCGTGCAAGCTCAGAGAGGCTAAGGCACCTGCCCAAGCTATCTCTCTGTTGGGTAGCCCCCTGACCTTGAAGCTGAGGGCGCTTGGCTTTCGTTTGGTGCTCCTATGAGAGGGGGCAAACAGGCACTGGGCACCCCAGCCCCAGAGAGACCCTCAGAGACCACAAGGGGCAGGGCTTGGGGACGTGGGATGGAGGGTAGAGGAGTATGGTGGAGAGCTGAGGGGTCTCAGCAGGCAGGTGGTGATGACCCTGGCCTTGGCTGGGATTCCAATGTCTCATCTTGATGGACCCAGCCAATGAGGGAGCCAGAAGAAAAAGAATGACCTCTTGGCCCCATCTGGTCTCGAGCAGACTGCTTTTCTGGCCTCCTTGAGCCACAAAGGTGGCAAAAGCGGGGAAGTTGGGTTGGAGGCCTTGAGCTGGGTAGAACCAAATCCCATCCTCAGACAAGGATGTACCACAGCCCAGCCCGCTGGACAGAGGCTGTGCCCGTCTCAAAACTAAGTGTCCCCTGTAGAAATGGAAGAATCCCACATTAAGGGGTACTGGTGCCACCAGGTTTCCATTGGGAACAAGCTTATTCAAATGGCCTCTGTCCTTCCTTGTCCCTCCACCTCACTGCCAAGTTTGCCATCCTTAGAATGGCAGATGAATGGAAGTTTCGGGGCTTTTTCTCCCCAAGCATGGCCTCTCGTGAAGGATGACATGAGCTGAGGGGGCTTTGCAACAGGAGGACTGGCAGCCACTGCTTGCTCTAGGCCTCAGACCCACCAAGTCACTGAGGCTGAAATGGCCCAACGACCTGAATGAAAGAATCAGTGTTCCCTGGCAACCTAGGTACCCTGCTCAGGGTCTTCCCCAAGGGGGATGCTGGAAGTCAGAGGTACTCGGAACCAGTGAGGCCAAACACAAGGATTCCAGAGCAAGGAGGGCATGGACTTTTCCTGTGTCACCTCCTTCATGGTGACAGGATCCCTGTGCGATGTAGTTCTGCCCGACAGGAAGCGTCTGTCTGAACCTATGAAAACGCATCACTGAATGCCTCCCATTAGCCCAGCTCTAGTCTCTTTACCTCCCTGGTAAGGGAACTCCTTATATCAGCTTATTCCAGCTTCCACACTGAGCAGGGCTCTCTTTTTCCACTCTGGGCATCTTCCTGAGGTGGCCCTGAAGGGACTTGAGGACCTCCCACCCTAGCCTCTCTCCTGACTGAGTGCCAGCGCCAACCCCTCTTGGGGTGGAGCTCCTTAAGCGTCTTAGAGACCCACTTGATGTGACTCCATCCCAGGTTTGGGATCTCCAGACCTATAGACGAGTGCGTGCCAGCTACTTCTCCAACCAAACTACGTGATGTCTGGGCCACACTCTGCCCTTAGAGCATCCGGGGACTGCTGGGGCCTGGTGCACGTGACGTCTGGCAGCTCTGCGCCAGTGAGTTGCGGCTGACAACCAGCTCCAGGGTGTCACCTGCTTCTGCCAAGAGTGGAACGACCAGGCAACAGTCGAAGTCCCGTGTGCGAACGTGGTTGACCTGCACAACACAGCCAAGGGACAGAGTGCTGGAATCGTGTGACTTCCCAAAATGTAGCCTGGCCCTACAAAGACCGAGGGAGCATCTGACACTCACACAGAGAGGCAGCAAGGGTTCTTGGGCTGAGGAGATGGTTCAGCAGTTAGAGGTGCTTGCTTGCAAAGCCTGCTGGCCCAGATTCAGTTCTCTAGTATTCGCATAATGCTAGATGCGCAAAGTGGCACATGCGTCTGAAGTTTGCTTGCAGTGGCAAGAAGACCTTGGTGTGCCCAGACTCTAGGTCTCGGTCTTGGTTTCTCTCTCTCTCTCTCTCTCTCCTCACGAATAAATGAAAATATGTATATAAAAGAGAACGTTCTAGAAAGGTTCTAGTGTCCCCTAACACCTGCTTCTCTTCCTTAACGTAAAAGGTAGGCCACACTCTGTCTCCTGCCTAGGATTTTAACATTGCCTTATTTCTTTTATGTTTTAAGTAGGCAATGCTGGCTTTTCATTCTGAGATGAAAATTTTCCTTTTAATAAAAATGCAAATGGAAAGTCTCGTCTATTTACAGAAAACATGAGTTAAGTAAATTTAGAACTAATGTGGGAAAAATGACAAAGGAGTGAAAATAGCGGCAAGGAAAGGGTGGCCATACTTCCCAGGCTCCAGTACAATTAGGCAGGTCACATGATCAGTATTGGCCAATAGGCCGTGACAAGGACTGTTTTTGGAGGGTAAAAGCAGAAAAAAAAAGTTATTTCCTGAGCTATGGAGTACAAGGAGGTCATATGTCTCAAGGGGCAGCTCCAGAGGGGTGAGCCCTCCCCCCCATTAGCAGGGAGCCGGGCCGCACAGCTCCATTGGATCTATAATGGATTGACCCCTGATGCTGGTGTGCGCCTCACCGAGGCTGGGATGCGGCTTGTTGCGGGAGCATCACACAGCCTCGCCTGCCCAACACCACTTGCCTTGCTGTGGGCTTTCACAATGAGAAGGCCAGGGCTAGGACTAGTCACCCGTCTTCATGCCCATCCCCTGCATTACCTGAAGGAGCCTGTCAAAGGGCCGCAGGCCTCCATGCTGGGCTGGCCCATCCATACGCACAGTGTGAACATAAACACCCTTCTCCAGAAGGCCATCTGAGACGCTAAAGCCAAAGTCACTGTGCACAGGGTCCTTGTGCAGGGTCACCTGGTAGGAAAAGAAGAGGGACCCAAATGCTGACCTCTGCCTCAACCTCCACTGTGCCCCAGGTTGTCCTTGGCAGCCTGTCCAGCCTCCTCCTCGCTACCATGGCCGTCTCCCAAGTCACAGTGCTTGTGCACTTAGAAAGGGCCTTAGAAAAGGGCCTCCCTTTCGTCACTCTTGCAAAGCAGGGAGCCATCCCATTGTCACTTCCCCAAGTGAACTCCTGGCCTGGAGGTGTGACCTGCTCTGTGCTGGTCATTATATGGCTACCTGTAGGTGGTAAGAGACGCCTTAGAATACGTCTACATGGTGACAGTCATCCGCTAGTATCTGCAGGGCAGATAGTATCTGGGGTTCCAGGACTCCCACGGAGCCCCAAAGCCACAAATGCTCAATGGTGTGTTGTGGTGGTTTGAATTAGGTGTCTCCCTAAACTCATGCTTTTGAATGCTTGGTTTCCAACTGATGGCAATTTTGGAGGCAGAGCCTTGCTAGAGGAGGTGTGTTGTTGGGGGAAGACTTAAGGGTATTATAGCCAGCTTCCCCTTGCTAGAACTGAGCTCATTCCTGCTATTTCTACCTGCTATGGAAGAGGTGGTGTTCAGCTTCTGCACATGCCATGTTTTCCCCTTCATTATGAAGCTTCCCCTCGAGACTGTAAGCAAAATAAACAACTTTCCCCCATCCGCTGCTTTTGGCAGGGCGTGCTTAGCGCCAGTAACAAGAAGGTAACTACAACATGTGGGATTTGCATATAGCCTGCAGACGTCCTCCGTGTACTTTAAACCACCTCCAGATGACTTATGAGCCCTCACTCAGTGTCAATGCTATTCAGGCAGTCGCTATCCCATGACCAAACTCTATCCATGTTAAGCGTAGATGTATTTTTTTCTGGATATTTCTGATCTATGACTGATTATGAATGCAGAACCTGTGGATAGGAAGCACCAACTATATACACAAATCTACACATGTGCTATATAACCTTGGTGTGTGCATATATATGTACTAATATACTTAAATATACTTGTATATGCATATATATACATATATGGAGATAAAAATAAATCTACTTAAAGAAAAATAGTCCATTACATATCACAGGGATGTGTGTGTGTGTGTGTGTGTGTGTGTGTGTGTGTGTGTGTGTGTGTGTGATGAGAGTTGTAGAAAACCCAGCAAGTCATCCTGGCACCAAGACCCAGGACCAGGCCTCTTGTACCCACCCCAGCACCCACCTTATGCATCTCTAGGGGTGTAGGTAATAGCAGCTCCTGCAGGTCTCCGGGGGATGCTTGGACCTCCCAATTCCTCCGCCAAGGCTGGGGACCAGGCCTGCTGTCCAGGGACACACTCGGCACTGTGCCTGTCATGATGGAGGCCTGTGGGGACATGGCTGTCTCTCAGGCGCCCATTCACTTACTCTTTGATGCTCCATTCAAGCAGTTAACATCTGCCCACAATTAGGTGCCAGCTTTCAGGTTTCAGGGGTAGTTACTTAATCAGAATGATGACCTTCAGTGCTTACTAACACCTGCTCTGCACTAGTCTTAATTTAAGTACATTACATGGTTAATTCGTTTTATACATTGCAGTATTGAGGTAGACATGTCATTTTATCCCATTTTGCAGACAAACAAATGGGCTTAGAGAAAAGTTATTTGAATTAAATGTCTGGCTCCAAAGTCGGAGCTCAAAGCCACTATGCTCACTCACTTATCACAAACATAAATAAGAGAAAGTCAAGGGCGACTGGCAAGGAACACGGGAAGTAAAAGCCTAGGATGGGATGAGAGGTCATGAGAGCCTTCGGAGCTGAGCTCTGACAAGAGGAAGAGATAGGGGAAGAACGCTCCTGAGAGAGGGGGTCTGAGGAAATCCTGTGCATCGGGACAGGTGGAGGACATGGGGTGAGCCACACTGCAAGGATGCTGACTGTTGGGGCCGGAGTGGTGGCTCAGTGGTTAAAGGCGCTTGCTCGCAAAGCTTGATAATCTGGGTTCAATTCCCCAGGGCCCATGTAAAGCCAGATGCACAAAGTGGTGCACATATCTGGAGTTCGTTGGCAGCAGCAGGAGGTCCTGGCAGTCCATTCTCCTCCCTCCCTCTCTCTCAGTCTATCATCTCATGTGCACTTGTGTACACACTCCTCTCAAAACATAAAAAGAAGATTGTAGAGGGTTTCCCAAGGGTGACAACCAGGAAGCCCTGGAGGATGTCATTTATGGGTGAGGTCATAGGAGCAGATATGCGGATGTAGCCCATCTTCCAGCTGCCACGTGGAGACTGCAGAGACGATAAGGGTAAACTGGGAGGGTTCTGGAGGGATTATGGAGGTCCTCTGGACAAGGATGAGAATGAGGGAAGGATCAGGGATACGGGATGGCCTGAGGGAGCCGGGCAGAGTCCGAAATGCAAGCATAAGAGTGATAAACTGACAGCAGTGTTGCATTTAGGTGGAGCTGCAGATTGGAAGCTGAAGTGCTGAGATAGGAAGCTAGGCCTTGTCACGGTCTGATCCAGGGTCCCCCACAAACAAATGAATGTGTTCTGATAGATCGACCCTCAGCTGATGGCAGTTTGGGTTTTACAACCTCGATGAAGCTGTGTTGTCAGGGGCGGGCTTATGGGATTATAAACCAGCTTCCCCTTGCCAGAGTTTGGCACACCTTCCTGCTGCTGTTTCCAGTGCTGTGGCGGAGGTGATGTCCAGCCCTCTGCTCATGCCATCGTTTTCCCTGCCAGGATGGAGTCTCCCCTCAAGTCCGTAAGCCAAATAAACCCATTCCTCCACAAGCCGCTTTTGCTTGGGTTCTTTCTGCGCAGCAACTAAGAAAGCCGACTGCAACAGGCCTCTTGGATCTACAGCTTAGAAATTTCTTTCCTCATGTCCATCACGATTTCCATTACAGGTATATAGTTCTGTCTGGCACTGAGATTACTCCAAGTGGAGGCAGACTGTGGGAACAACTGTCTTAGGTCCAAGTTACTGTGGAAGAAAGGATGGTGATAGAAACCTAGCAGGAGCAGCGTGTAGAAGCCTGTTGCACAGCTTACAACTGACTCCCCTCCTGGAGAGCCAGGGCCCCAAAGGAAAGACCAGAGACTGGGAATCGTGGGCTGAGGCAATTGTTAGAAGTGGAATCAAGAGTCCAAGTAACCCTGACTCTTAGGATTGTGGGATTCCAATACTTCTGGGAAGATGAAAATGAACTGGAGCAGGAAGCTCTTATCCCTCTCCGAACTCATAAATACTTGGGTTAATTTTGTCCATTTTTCTTTTGACCTTGCCTCATGCATCCCAGGCTGGCTTCAAACTTGCTTTGTAGCCAAGGATGTCCTTAAACTTCTAATCTTTGTGCATACACTTCCTGAGTGCTAAGATTTTAGGCATGCCCCACCATGCCCAGCTTATATGGTAATGTGCATCCTATACAAGCACTCTATAATCCGAGTACAATCACAGCCCCAAGACTTGGGTTGATTTTTAAGTTTTTTAAAACAAGAAAGGAAAAATTACAAGACAGGCATGAACAGAATCATTTGTTGGGGCTGGAGAGCTTGCTCAGCAGTTAAGCAGGAATTCCTCAGTACTCACATAAAGCCAGATGCACAAAATAGTGCATGCCTCTGGAGTTCATTTGCAGTGGCTGGAGGCCCTGACATGCCCATTCTCTCTGCCTCTCCTCTCTCTCTCTCTCTCTCTCTCTCTCTCTCTCTCTCTCTCTCTCTCTCTCTCTCTCTGCTTGCAAATAAACAAATAAAATAAAAAACGGAATCATTTGTTTTATGGAGTTCAGATGCCTGAGTAAGGTAGCAGGTCTGAAATGTACCATTCAGAGAAAGGGCACGATCTCAAAGCAGAATGCTTGGTGTGCCGTCTCACTGCTGAATGGAGACTAGAGGGTTGGCTCACCACATCAGGCTACAGAAGGTACCTGTCAGGATTAGGGTAGGGGGAGGATCATTAATGGCACCAACCATGTCGAAACACTGAGTCGAGAAGTTAATGTTTGGCTTAGGAGATGGGTCAGTGGATAAAGTGTTTCTCACGCAAGTTGGAGTACCTGAATGTGTATCCTCAGACCCTAGGT
>PVHP010010326.1:0-40869 GCA_004024765.1 Zapus hudsonius | reverse complement strand
ATGAGATGATATACAATATATAATTTGCAAGTAGTTTGAACATATGTACCATGCTATGTCCAAAGAGCTTTATTTCACTACCAAGCATCAACTAAGGCACACATAAGACAGCACACATATATACATGAATGAAGGTGGGATTAAATTTGTCTTCCCCCCAAAAGCTCCATTTTGAGTCCTCAAAGCAGATGGAACTGTTCCGAGTAATACTTCTGAACAGGCAGTTTAGGGTAAAACAGACTTCAGCCACTGTCAGTAAAATCCAGGTATGAAAGAGCATGCCCACAATAAAAAGTAGGTGAGCATGGTAGTTCTAGGCTATGTCCACAAATACTCTGATAACCTTCCATTCAAGAGGTGGGGCCTAGCCGGGCGTGGTGGCGCACACCTTTAATCCCAGCATTAGGGAGGCAGAGGTAGGAGGATCACCATGAGTTCAAGGCCACCCTGAGACTACATAGTGAATTCCAAGTCAGCCTGGGCTAGACTGAGACCCTAGGGGGGGGGGCGCTAATTCTCCACCCACCAGGAGGAACAGACATTGAAGATTCAACCAGGGAAGCCTTTAGAGACCAGCCAACAGCCAGCCTGAAACCTCGAGAGAAATCTAGAGCCAGAACCACACAGCGAAGTTGCTACAAAATTTATGAGGTCCTTCTACTGTTCTGAACAGACAAGCAGAGTGCTATACAGCAGTACTACGATGACTTCTCTTCCACCTAGAATGAGCTGTCAGCAAATACTGTGAGAGTCCAAAATGTAGAACATTTGTACAATCCAAAATGTTCTAGTAGCCATGTTTAAAAAGATAAAAAGCAAAAAGTGAGATTAATTTAGTAACATATCAACTCAAATATATCTAAAACATTGGCATTTTACATGTTGGTAAAAGCATGATCAAATATTTTTTTAAGCCTCCATGATTTTTTGGACTTGTTCTTCACAGACTGGCCTATGCTTTACATTCCAGTGCATCTGAATTCAGGCATTCCAGGTCCTTGACAGTTGTATGTATGGAGTGTTGAGTGTTGGGTAGCTTCTCCCTCAGCTATTTTCCTTTCAGAGGCATGAGTGGAGAGCCCAGGCTATTAAAGAAAAGAATATTAAATACCTAAAGGATCCTTTTCCTTATTCAGATAACTTATTATGCAGGTTCCCATGGGAGGTGCTGCCTTTGTGGAAGGAAAGGGTGAGGGAAAGGACAATGATTACCGTCAGGAAGAAGGGGGACCATTTTAGAATCCCAAAAGAAACTAATTCTTCCTACAAAACATTAAACTAGCTGGGCGTGGTGGCGCACACGCCTTTAATCCCAGCACTTGGGAGGCAGAGGTAGGAGGATCACCATGAGTTCAAGGCCAGCCTGAGACTACATAGTGAATTCCAGGTCAGCCTGGGCTAGAGTGAGACCAGAAGAAGAAAGAAGAAAGAAGAAGGAAGAAGAAGGAAGAAGGAAGAAGGAGGAAGAAGGAAGAAGAAGGAAGAAGGAGGAAGGAAGAAAAAGGAGAAGGAGGAAGAGGAGGAGGAGGAGGAAGAAGAGGAGGAGGAGGAGAAGAAGAAGAAGAAGAAAGAAGAAGAAAGAAGAAGAAGGAAGAAGAAAGAAGAAGGAAGAAGAAGAAAGAAACAAACAAACAAACAAACAAAAAATACACAGGACACCTACATTTTTATAACTGATGTTCACACTTCAGCCTGCACTAGTTCATCATACACACTGACCTGCAACTATTTAAAAAGGAAAGATTCCCATTTGTTCTGAAGTAGAAGGTTTCGAAGGAAATGAAGTGAGTAAAAGAGAAAAAAGAATGCATTTGGCTTTCTCCAGCTGAGTTTGCTTACTCCTTCCATATTACTTCCAAAGAACCTTAATTTAAAGAAGGGCATATCTAATCCAGATTTCTTCAGGAGACAGTGATCCCACACAGATTCCAGTGCAACCAGGTCACCCTATTTCTCCCTACCCCTACTTGAAGAGCTAGATTCAGACCATTAAGAAGAAGAAAAAAAAAAAAAAAAAGCCCAGCTGTGTGAGTCACTATAACCATCCCAAGGGGGTCTCGGCAAAATCCAGAACCCAGCTGGAAACAGCTGTTGTGAGATCAACTGAAATGGATGGCAGAAAAAAAAAGAATGAATTCATAGTCTGTTACACATGATCTGACTCTGCCCTTGGAGAAGCTGGTTTTGATTTTCTCTCCAGAAGTTTCTCCTCTCTTCTCAAGATTCATCTACTAACGAAGAAAGTAACAACATTCACTACTTAAGGCCCCCTAAAACCATTACCCAATGTGTCTCCCACATTGCATAGTGGGACAGAATCCATCAGGAGAGAAAAGAATGTGAAAGTACCTGTTAAGGCCAAGACACCTTCATTTGATTGACTACAACTCTTAAAAAGAAAAATGTCAAGGCTGAGGAGATTGCTCAGTGGTTAAAGGCACTTGCATGCAAAGTCTGCTGGCCGAGATTCAATTCCCCAGTGACTACCTGTGGTAGTTTTGAATAAATGTCCCCCAATATAATTTATTATAATTGTGTTTATTAAATTGTTAATTGTCTCCAGGCTTCTGGCTGGAGGAAGTGTCATTTTGGCCTAGCCTCCTGGGGACTGGCCCTTTCTAAATTGGATGCAAAATACTAGGGATAGATATGCAAAAGAAAAGCCAGAAACCCAGGTCTGGCAGTTCTGCATTTTGTGAATTATAGTGTTACAGTGTGTTTGCTTGCTTGAGGTGCTGGTGGTGGGTTAACTCACTCTCTGCTTGCTTCTATAAAAGGGAGCCAGCCTTTTTCTTAACTTCCCCTGGATCTGATAGTTTCAATAAATACCTTCCTCCCCAAAATTGTGCCTGGTTTAGAGATTCATCCCAGCAACATTTGACTGACTACGACACTACCTAAAGCCAGATGCAAAAGTAGCACATGTGTCTGGAGTTCATTTGCAGTAGCAAGAGATCCTGGCACACAAGCACAAATGATTACCTCTTTGAAAAAAAAATGTCAACAGAAAATACAAGACTGCTAAAACCTAGAAGAAAAAGAATTTAAGGGAAGAGAAGTTCCACTCTGGGCCCTCGCACAATAACAATCTTATACACACATTGTTGATTAAGAAAAAAGGGTCTGAAGAGTGTTTCTTTACACAAGTAATAGCCCACTGGCTTCTGGATTTCTAATATACACCTTGCTACTTGCTGAAAGACATAGGTCTTCAAAAACCAATTGCTGAAGACTTAAAGGAAAAACAGCTGAGCACGGGTCTCTATAATGAACCTTAAGAAACAGCAAGCAGTACACCAAAGAGCAGGTAGCATTCCTAAATAAGAACTTCTCAGTATCTGATGGGGAAGAAAGAAACAGGCAATGTCTGACATCATGAAACTAACAGTGACTTGATGATCTCCAGTAATACTAGCCATGGAACACCAAAGAGTGTTCTCTTCCCCAAGGTCTCAATACATCCAGAAGGCTATCCTTCTAAATACCTGGCTTATATTACAGATCAAGCAGATCAGACCCATGCACACTCTTGGTGGTCAGTCATGGATTCTCAGTCATTGCAGACATGGCAGAAGCCATCCAAACTCTTCTCATTTACCAGCCACCCTCTGTGAGAAGAGACACTGCTGCCTTAACAGAGGTGTAGGGAGACTTTTAAAGCCAATGAACAGATTCCACGGGCACTGGTCATCTTGGTTTCTGTTCTAATTCTCTGCCTTTTGGAAGTGTTATTCCCTTAGTCAGAAACAAACCTTCGACTTGCAGAGCTATTGAAATGCTTTGTGTGTCTCCCAACCCTCCCACAAAAAAGCAGTGTGGGTAAGTAGGAAGCTAGCCCACAGAGTTTCAGATTCCAGAGCACATACACCACTTTGTGCACCTGACTTTATGTGGATATTAGGGAACTGAACCCAGGCCAAGAGGCTTTACTAACAAGGCTCTGGTTCTATGTATAGAAGGAATGCCAACAATAAATCCACAAAGGCTCTAAAAAGCACCTTTAACCACTGAGTCATCTCCCCAGCCCTCTTTCAGTCTTCAGATGGCAAACTTGACTGTGACAGCAGAAGTCGTGTTGTATGCCTAGGCCCAAACCAGCCACCACTTTCATGCAGGAACGGCAGTGCTAGATGCCCACAGCCCATCACTTCATCTTGGTTTTGTCATAGAAGCAAGTGTGCCAAGTGAAGTATCTGCATGTGACAAGGAGGGAAATGTCTTGCTGCTGCAGAGATTAGCAATAGCCACTCAGAAGGATGTTGAACCCCCAAAGCAGCAGCCAATAAAGTGTGCATATGGAGACTGTCACACAGGAATAAAATCCAGAGACCCAATCAGATGCAAAGAGTATGGATACAGAATAATATACAAGAAAGGGACTATGTGAGAATATAGGAATATCTTCATTTGTCTCATTAATGTATAGCCTTTAACTTAGCGTAGTTATAAGAATGACTATATAAATGTAGTCTAAACATTTTAGAAATGAAATTGAACTGGGTGTGGTGGCACACACCTTTAATCCCAGCACTCAGGAGGAAGAAGTAGGAGGATTTTGGTGAATTCCAGGTCAGAGTGGAACTAGAGGAGACCCCCACCTTGAAAAACAAAAACAAGCAAACAAAAAAAGAATTGGTAAAATAACTGATAATTCTCCTAGAGGATTGTCTAAGTAGAATGTGGTAGGGAGCACTGTGTGTGCTCAAGCAGACAAGGAAACAGTTACCTAGCCAGGTCATGGACCCACAGGAGACAGGTATTATAAGACCAAAGCTAGATGTCCTGAAGACACATGTGAAATACAAAACATACAGAAACACACTGTTAATTGTACACATATAACAATTAAAAGGAAGAATATAAAAGTTATAGTTCTTATGACAATACTAAAGCACATACTCTACATTTAAACAAAATTTTAGAGCTGGAAGGAATGCCAACAATAAATCCACATAATAGCAATCCCAGCATACACTGTATCCAAGGAGTTCAAAGACCTTGACTTAAGTACTATGTATGAGCACCATGACAAGACTAAAGAGTTGACTTTCACATGGTGCTTACTCATAACCTTTGCATTAACTAAGCCTTAAGAAAAAAAAAAGAAAAAGAAAGGAAGAAAACTGGAGAGGAAGGGAAGGAAAAAGCAAGACCAGGAGGAAGGCTGGCAAAGAAGGCATGGGAGCTCATGTGAGTATTTTCTTCCCTTGTGATGTATAAAAAGCACCCCTGCCTCAGGTTCTCAATGCTCACCCCCTGCATTTGTGAATCCTTTATTCCCTTGAGCCTCTCTGGGGCATAAATCAGTCTATTTGCTTGTCTGCTTGCTTGCCCAGTTTCTCTACTATCCTCCTTTGAGTTTGTGCCTTCCACATCCTGCTGCCTGCCTTTCTACATCCAACCTCACATCTCCACAAAACATAAAAGTTAATCTCATTCAAAAGCCAAAAAGAAATTTCAAAACTAAAAGCTCATTATAATGGTAAAGATCATCAAATCTAACTTATCCTGGGAAAATGAGGTTCTGAGAGATTACAAAGGCAATCTGCCCAAAATCACAAAACCACTAACCAGAATCAAAACTAAAATCCAGGTTTTCACATTAAAGTACCAGAGAAAAACACGGAAAGTTATTTTTAAATTTCTGAGTAGAGAAGGTCTTTCTCAGAAAAAAAAAACAAACTAGATCCCAAAACATAAAAATACGTAAGTGATTATATTAAAATATTTTCGTCTGGCCCCAATACACACAAATAGAATATACATACATACATATGTGTGTGTACGAATGAACAAATGTGTATGTATAAAGATATATACATGTCCATATGTACACATAGAATAAACAAATTCATATAATAAATGGCAAGCTGAATGGGAAATGAAACATTAATTAAAAGGGCTATTTCCTTAATTTATAGTTAAGTTCTTACTATCAACAGGAAAAAAATTCTTTTGAACCTAAGTTCATGAAGACATGAAATAATATTTTCAAAGTCCAGTTACTATGAAACATACATGTAATTAAGCCAAGATATCATTTTTCAGGATGGAGAGATGGCTCAGCGGTTAAGGCACTTGCCTGCAAAGCCTAATGATCAGGGTTCAATTCCCCAGTACGTGAAGCCAGATGCACAAAGTGGCACATGTGTCTGAAGTTAATATGCAGCAGCTAGAGGCCCTGGTGCACTTGTGTGTGTTCTCTCTCTCTCTCTCTCTCTCTCTCTCTCTCTCTCTCTCTCTCTCCTTCTCTCCCTCCCTCCTTCCCTCCCCCTCTCTCCTTGCAAATAAATGTATTTTTTAAGATACCATTTTTCACTTAGAGAGGTGGAAATCAAAGTGACAAAAGTCATTTGAGGGCTAGAAATGGCTCAGTGGTTAAGGCACTTGCCTGTAAAGACTGAAGACCCTGTTTCAATTCCCCAGTACCTATGTAAAGCCAGATGCACAGAGTGGTGCATGCATTTGGAGTTCATTTGCAGTGGCTGGAGATACTGGCATGCCCATTCTGTCTCTGTCTCTATCTCTCTTTCCTTGCAAGTATATAAATAAAAATATTTTTTTAAAAAGTCACTCAAATTCACTGCTCAAAAGTATACAATTGGGGCTGGAGAGATGGCTCAGCAGTTAAGGTATTTGCCTCCAGTGCCTAAGGCCCTGGGTTCAATTCCCCAGGTCCCACATAAGCCAGGCCCACAAGGTGGTGACTCTGGTGTGCTCGCGCTCTCTCTCTCTCTCTCTCTCTCTCTCTCTCTCTCTCTCTCTCTCTCTCTCTCTCTCTGTGTGTGTGTGTGTGTGTGTGTGTGTGTGTGCTTGAAAATGAATAAATAAAATATTTTTTTTAAAAAAGTATACAATTGTGGAGACTGCCTGGCAATACTGAGCGAACATCTACTGCACGCATCCTTGGAAACTCAATAATGCTGCTTCTCAGAATCTGTCCCCTGCACTCACTGTACTGCCCAGGAGCACAGTACAAAAGTAGCACTGTTTATAGTAGCGAGACTGAAAGAAAACTGCATGTTTAGTAACAGGAAATGTTCCAACTAGTCATGATTCTTAAAAACAAACAAAAAAAAAAACCTTACTATTGAATCCTATGTGCTCGATTAAAAGAATGAAAGTTGATCTGCATAAGCTGAGAACAAAATGTTCCCAACATCTTCTGTCAAATGAAAAGCTCATGCAGGATCTTCACATTCAGTTTCTCCAGAGCTAACACATCCCATCACACCAGTGGTCCCAAAAGACCCCTTTCTGAACTCTTCTAGCCCTTAAGAGTTTCAATGTTGCTTGGGGAGGGTGACTCTTACCTGCAGTCCCAGCACTCAGGAGGCTGAGGCAAGAGGATTTACAGGAGTTTGAAGTTACCCTTGGCTACATATGGTGTTCCAGACTACAAAAGTGGGACCAGCTCAGAGAGAAAGACAGAGAATGGGGGGGAGGGAGGGAAAAGACCCTATCCAATGAAGATCCCATTCCTTCATTATCTGGGCCCACTACACCATTACCACACTGCAACAAAATTTGAATTTCTCTTCATGCTTTAATACTTCCCCATCCTTATAGTAACTAATTGTTAAAAATATTTTTATTTATTTGCAAGCAGAGAGAGACAGAAAGATAAAGGACACTCCAGGCCTCCAGCCACTGCAAACAAACTCCAGATGCATGCGCCACTTCATGCATCTGGCTTTATGTGGGCACTGGGAACTGGGGTCATTAGGTTTTGCAGGTGAGCGCCTTAACCACTGAGCCATCTCTTCAGCCCAGTAACTGATTTTTCCATAAACATACCTCCCAGACCTGCAGAGCCTAAAGACCATTACTAGGAGTTGGTATTATTTTTGCTTTCCATTGACACTTTCCTATTGATTAATTCCATTCATTACTCAGCCAACAGTCATTGAATGACAACTGTGTACCATCATAACAGAAAAAAAAGTGAAAAGCAAAACCTGAACCTTTGTCTTTATAAACTTACAGCATAGGTAAAAATGTTCAACATTAAGCTTCTTAGCAGGGCATGTAAGCATGGGAAAGAAAGAGAATGCAAAAGAGCAACATTCAGTTACACAAAACAAACTGGTAACAAACATATCTGTAGGTAAGGAACAGAAATTAGTATGGTGACATTGGTGGTCAATGTGTCCATTGGCTTTGTTTGGGGGTTTTATTTGTAAGAAAACATTTGTGAGTTAATTAGCAATCAAAAATAAACTTTGAAGGTGTGGTACTGTACATCTGTATGTAATACCAGCATTCAGGAGGCTAAGGCAGAAGGATCAAAGTTCAAGGCCAGCCTGGGGTATACAGCAAGACCCTATCTAAAACATGAAAAACTAAATGAAAATTGAAAGGAATTAGTTAATCTTTATTATCCCAATACCTACCTACCATGGTACCTGACCACAGTGGGAGCTCCATAAATGTTCACAAAACAAAGGAATGTACCGAGTCTACACAGCAAAATGAAGGAAGGAAAAAGCGATCATACTCAAACCACTGCCTTGATTCAAGAGCTAGTCTTTAAAGTTAATGCAAGGTTTCTCAACCTCAAGACTACTATCATTTTGAGCTAACTGGCTCTCCATCATAACACTGGGACTGTGCAAGCAGGATGGCAAGGCAGCACCCTGATTCTGCCCACCAGATGCCAACAGCATATCCACAATAATGAAAATATCAGCACCATTTGAGCAACACTGAGTTTATAACTGTTCATCATCCTCTCCACTACCTCAAATTCTAAGACTTTCAACTTGCCCAGTGATTTTAATGCTGGGTTCTTGAATTTTTCAACACTCGGACTGACAACACATCCAAAGTCTAGATTTCAAGTTCTTATTTCCAGGAGTCACTATCTCCACCCCAGTCACCCACTGGCTACTACCTAAGCCTCTTGTCATGCCATGATCCTAAATTCAGATCCCAAGCTCCTGTCCTTTTCTTCCCCACACAGTCCATCTGAACTAATGTCCATTAACCCTGTTTATCCCAGAGGGTCAATGTGTGACCTGGGTAATGGTAGCTGACTGTACTGATGGACTTCTAAGTCAGTCTAACACTGTCGATACTTATGGACTTCTAAGTCTGAACTAACATCCTTAGTCCAATTTATCCCAGTAGGGCAACACTTGGCCCTGGGGAATGGTAGCTGACTACACTGGTGGACTTCTAAGTCTGTATGATAAACTTAGGAAACCACTGAAACACCTGAAACCATGCCTGAGACAGCAATTCTTCTATCCCACTTCTCCACAAATCCAAATTATACAGAAAGGGCAGCTCTTTTTTTTTGTTTGTTTATATTTGGGGCAGAGGGTAAGTAAGGTCTATGTGACCAGTGATCTTCATTCCTCACTTGCCACCATGCCTAGATAAATAAAAAGCAGTCACTTTACAACTTCTCTCCTGTCCAGCAAGAATAGCCTTCAGCCACCTAAGAAAGCAACCTAGTTCCTGGGACTTCTCATAACCTTACAAAGTACTCAATAAACAGCTGTTAAATTTAGAAAAAAATGGCTTAATACTATTGAAAGGAATGAGGTTTTAAAAAAAGCTCTAAATTCTATCCTAATTCAAGATTTTACTCAACAACCCTAAGCAACCTTAAGAAAGTCAACCTGGCTCTCTAGTTTCTCAAGACTGCACCACCAGTCAGTGTCACATACGCTGCTATAGAGGAGTCTCTGTATAACCATCCAGGTAGGTATACTGAAGTCTCAAAAAGAAGCATAAATATAAACTCCATTGACGACTCCTATGCTGCAAATAAAATGTGCCACCTATGAATGTGAGTAACTCTTAATTCTACGATCCCATGAGATACAGAACAGCATCTAGAGCACTAACAGTAGTAACTCCTTGCATGCTGTGGCACTCTGTGGAGACTGACAAATATTTCCTGAGACTGAAAATTGCTTTGTAGCCTGGGTGAAGCTCAGGGGTAGAGTACTTGCCTAGAATGCATAAGGCTCGGGTTCCACCATCAGCCCCACTGAATAAATATTAAAATATTAAGCAGGAAATGGCAGCACATACCTATAATGCCAGCACCAGAAGTGGGGTTAGGAGTACTAAGAGTTTAAGGTCATTCTTGATTACCTGGTGAGTTTGAGACATTGTCTTAAAGTCACTTACCCCTCCTGACTCAAAGACCTAGCACACTTTTGTCTCATGAGGCAATTATGGAATTGGTAGTGCTTCAGCAAAATAGTCTAATGTTTTCCAAAATGTATTCTGAACTTTTTCTTGACCTTTTACCTTATGGTAGCTGAGATAAATATCTTAAAGGCATTTCTAGTCAGCCATTTTTGGTAACATGTTAGCAAATTATTTTTAGCTAAAAAAGTTTATTTCAATCCCTCTCTCACAACTCAGAGGCATCTGACTAGGCTTAGTTCAGGCTCTATTTTTCAGAATAGACTGTCGTTGAGGGGATTCAAAGCACAGAACACTTCAGCTCCAAAGGAGCAGCTCTCTCTGGAAAGAACAGGAACAAGCAAAATGGGCTAATTCACAGGACACATGAAAAAAACCTCACTTACCTACCTGCCACCTACTCAGTACACTACAGCAACTAAGCACTAACGCACTGGTAAGACTTTTTGAAAGCCTCTGATGGACAAAACACTGCTGCAACATTACATGCTATGAAAAGCAAAATATATGCCTACATGGTACAAAGTGCTTCACATAAATTAAAATAGAATAAAATAGAATACAAAGTTCAAGCTGTTTCCACACAGCACTCAAACTGTGATTCAAAATGGTAGCAAAGTTTCTTCTAGAATGAGACAGCTAAGAAGAAAATAAGTCATTCCTCTGGAAGGCATCACAACTATATTGATCAACAGAACAAGCATGAGCCTCCCTGGTTCTCTCTTTAACCTTCCATCTTTATTTACTTATTTTTGCAGTGCTGGGGATGGTATCCAGGGCTTTGGGCATGCTAGGCAAGTGCTCTAGCAGTAAGCTACCCCTCAGCCCTAGCTTTCTCTTTCTTAATGAACAGACACAGCAAGTTACTACACCATCCCCAATGTGAGAATACATTCCTGGAGTGGTAGGAAAATCCAACCACCACATCCAGTCAGCTTTCTGAACAGGTACATTATGGCCATAGAATGTCCATCCTAAGAATGGACTAACTACCAACCAAGGACATCATGGGACAATCCGGTCTTCAGACCCTCCCTCCACACCTCAATGACCATGTGCAATTCCTGTCACACCCTGCTCCTTCCTCTCCTTTGCCTGCCTAGGACAGCTCGCTCACTAGACTTTCAAGAACAGCTCCCATAGAATGCTCTCCAAGGAAGCCCTCTACTTCTACAGAAGTTCCTCTAGTCACCATCAGGTTCACTCCCAAGTGCACCAGTTCATAAAAACCCAACATGAAAAACCTAACATTTCTTAAGAAACCCACAAAGGAGCTGAAGAGATGGCTCACTGGTTAAGATGCTTGCCTGCAAAACCTAAACAACCCAGGTTTGAGTCCCCAGTATCCACATAAAGCTAGATGTACAAAGTGACACATGCATCTGGAATTTGTTTAGAGGCTGGAGGCCTAACGTGCCCATATTCATTCTCATCCTCATTCAATCTCTCTCAATCTCAATCTCTCTCTCTTTCTCTCTCTCTCTCTCTCTCTCTCTCTCTCTCTCTACTTACAAACAAAATATTTTTTAAAAACACACTGGGGTTTCTAGTGGTGATTCTGACTCACTTGGTTCCTTCTCAACCCACCTGGATTTGCACTTGGCCATTTAGAACTGTCAATGAGTCATCCTGGATGCACATTCAAAACATCACTTTCTAACATGGCTTTCCATTGTTAATTGTTCCTATATTTCCCATCAGTATTTTCAATGATACGACACATAAAGATTCAAGTATATGTGACTATGTATAACAGAAATGTATAAATATAAGCAGTAGAAACACCACTGTGTACCTATAAAAAGTTGATAAAAGGAGATGGGGAGACAGCTCACTAGTTAAAAGTACCTGCCTACAAGCCAGGCGTGGTGGTGCACACCTTTAATCCCAGCACTTGGGAGGCAGAGGTAGGAGGATCGCCATGAGTTCGAGGCCAGCCTGAGACAATAGAGTGAATTCCAGGTCAGCCTGGGCTAGAGTGAGACCCTACCTCAAAAAACCAAAAAAAAAAAAAAAAAAAAGTACCTGCCTACAAAGCCTGCCAACCCAAATTTAATTTCCCAGCACCCATATACAGCTGGATAAAAAGTGGCTCTTACAACTGTGATTCCAACATGCCTACAACAACAGGCAGAACCAGGAGAATCAGAAGCTCATGACGGCTAGAATGGCATTTGTTTGCAGTCACAAGAGACCCTGTCTCAATGAAAGTGGAAGAAGAGCACAGACAAGGTTGCCCTCTGATCTCCACATGCATGCTGTCACACACACACACACACACACACACACACACACACACACACACACACACACACACATACACACACATCCCAAATAAAATTTTTTAAGTGGCCTTTGCCTTCAAGTATACAATCCATCTTGAATCTTTGGCCAAGAAAGCTGAAGGGCCTCCAAGACAACTTCAAAGGAGCAGGAAGTGACCCTCTCTAAACCCACCACAGGACACCAAAGCTTCTCCTATCAATTTTATTTTAAACTTTGAAAAACACTGGCTTTCACCATGTATTTAATAGTCACACGATTAGTATTGTACTCACTTGCTTCTGTGTAGCTAATAAAAACATCTTGGAGTGAGTTCAACAAATCAGAAGGCTGCATGTCTCTGGTGGGCATGTGCTTGTCATGGTCTCCAGTGTCCCTGCTTTGTGCTGTAACAACCACCGTAACAACACACAAAACATAGCACTGGCTATGAGCAAGCACAGTGGTTACTGTATTAACTCATTTAACACAACATTTTTAAGGCAGAAACTATTATCTTCAGTTGACAAATGACAAACTAACGTAGAATTAACTTGCCTAGAAGATACATAGCTAAGGATACAGAGAGACTCTAAACCCAGGCAATTTGATACTAGAATGGCTCCTAATTTTTGTCTTTCCAAATGTGTGGGGGGGGAGTATATGCATGTATATGTGCCCTGCAGCACCAGGCCTGGGTGTGCTCCCCTGCAAAGGCCACAGCGGAATGTCATGTATCCCACCCCACTGCTCATCTGCCTGTTCTTATTTGAGTCCGGGTCACTTACTGACACTAACACTTGACATTTTTTCTGGCAATTCTCAGGTCTCTGCTCCCCTATGGGACTGGAGACAAACACACTTGCCCATGCCCAGCTGTTTATATGGGTCCTGGGATTGAAATGGAGGGGCCTCTCAGGCCTCTTCAGGCCCTCATGCTTGTACAGGAAGTGCTCTTAATTACTGAGCCATCTCTCCAGCCCACAAAATGGGTCCTCTCTTAGTATTTTAATACAGTATGGCAACTACTCTGATATAGAAATACAGTGTGTCACCAAAGCACTACTTCTATCAGTATTCTAAAACTATCTAAGACTTACAACACACCCGCAAAGACGCAGGAAACACAGAGGGGGTGGGGGAGAAGACTGTAAGAGACACAAGGCAAAAAGGAGCATCCTGAGGCATTGCCCCTCCCCACACACAGAGAGACTGATTGATGTATTCATGACCCCACAATGAATACTAATAATCCCACTGAAGAGTGACCTCAGTGAAATGGGGGTAGAGAGAAGGGATGTAAGAGTATCGCCCAATGGGAATATGACCAACATGCAATCTGTTCATACAGTAGGGTTCATAATTTAATAAAAAAATAAACTATGTACACATCTACTACTCCTCCTTTTCAAATTCAAGCCACCATGCCTAGCATTTCATATTTCAATAAATTCCACAACTGGTTTTAGATTGAGAAGAGGAATAAATATATATCATTCCTATTCCTCAGGCCTATACCTCATGTTCTTACAACAATACTTCTTCCACTCTGGCATGCCATTGTAAAGTAAAATCTGTATTTCAAATGTGTGCTGTTTTGATATATGCTTGCCAGGCCTTTCAGGGTCCTAGAGGACATTATTGGGGTCATGAAACACTACAGAGGCCCACATCACCTTTCCTGCTGGGGATAGCACTGGCAGTTTATCCCCAGCCACCAGCCTGGATCGATGGCTCTTATCAGGATCATAGGGTAATCTGAGCCACTTGCCAGTCCATCTCTGAAATGCTACGACAGGCACTTTCTGCTATCAGGTTGCACAAAGGCCTGGAAACCTTATACTGCGTGTGAAGGAAGGAGCAAGAGGCAAAACAACATAGCATCTGGTGCCCTGCCTGCTTCCATTCACTGTGTGGGGCAGGAGGACTAACCTGCGCTGTGCTGTGCTGTGCTGTGCAGTGCAGTGCAGTGCAGTGCAGTGCAGTGCAGGACAGAGAGGAGCAGACCTAATCCACCCACTTCAGAGCTTTGGGTGAGCCTGACTGAGTGGAGATGTAAGACACGTGTGCTCTGGCCTCTTTCTCATTCTCCAGGCAGCTGGAATGGTGCCTCCTCAATAATATCCTCAAGGGAACAAAGGTCTATTGTAGAAGGCAACTCTAAAGAAGTTATTTCATATCCTTAAATACATTAGTCTGTAAAGGTTAACTGAGCTAGAATCAAGCCTGTGTGTGAACTCTAATTCTGTCTGAATCAAATCCTCTACCATCCAGGAAACAAAAGAAAAATATTTCCTGTTTGATGAGCATATCTACTTATGTACCACCAAGCCTCAGTTACAGAAAGCCCTAGGAATACTTGGAAAGAAGAGCATTCAATCAATGAGGGCCTTTCCATATGCACAGTGGTCACATGCAGCTACTTGGCAATTATGGCTGCTGAGATGAGAATAGCTAACCCCACCTTTCTCATAATTCAACACTACACTTGGTTCACTGAACAACAGTGACAGCAACAACATTCAATCAAAGTAAACCTGGGCACCTGGAATATGTCTGAAATACAAGAGATGTCATATTGATTAAAATCACACTGTGCCAGGCGTGGTGGCGCACACCTTTAATCCCAGCACTCGGGAGGCAGAGGTAGGAGGATCGCCATGAGTTCAAGGCCACCCTGAGACTACATAGTGAATTCCAGGTCAGCCTGGACTAGAGTGAGACCCTACCTCGAAAAAAAAAAAAAAATCACACTGCAATTAGTGTCCAAGTGCAATGACTCAGGCAGGTCCTGAGGAGCATTAGTAACTAGCTCAATGACAAATAGGCTATCTGATCCAGTGTGCCCTACTAGTGTGAAAAGTAGACCAGAATTAGCTGTTTGGAACAGGGTGAAAACTGTGTGGGTTTTTTTTTAATATTTTTATTTATTTGCAAGCAGAGAGAGATAGAAAGACAAGAGACAGAGAGAATGGGCGCCAGAGCCTCCAGCTGCTGCAAATGAACTCTAGATGCACATTCCACTTCATGCACCTAGCTTTATGTGGGTGCTGGGAGTCAAACCTAGGTCGTCAGACTCTGTAGGCAAGCGCCTTAACCAATGAGCCATCTCTCCAGCCCAGAAAACTGTATTTTATCTTTTTACTAAACATCTCTAAAAGTATCACCAGTCACATGAATACAAAGAGTATTAACATGAAAGAACAGATACACAGTTTAGGTCTCTGTCCTTATGAGTCTATGATTTCATAAAAACACAGTATCATACTAAATAAGAGTCAGTATTATTCATCCATATCAAGCATTTAGATATCATTATCTTAGAAGACTAGTACAAAATAATCTTAACTCTAAAAAGCTAATAGAAAAAAAATCAAATCATATGAAATCATTTCCAAAAGAGAAAAGCAAAGAACATTACACATACTGATCCTGCATTTGAGCTGACAGAAGAGGTAGAGAAATATTATGCAATTATCTCCAAAAGAATACCTGGTTGCCTCCCAGGTGAGAAGGATGGGAAGAAAGACACTTTTTACTTTTAATCATTTACATATTCTGTATCATTAAACATATGATTATATGCCTTAAAGATAAATACAAAAAATAATAAAACTTCACACAATTTTTAAAAACTGAGAAATCACACCATGAAATAAGACAGACTAAGAAGTGAAATTTCTACCTGAGACTAAAGCCAAATGTGTGATCTTACTGCTTGCTTACACATTTCTTTTCATTCTTCTCCTCCCCTTCCTGTTCTCTCTTTGCCAGATATCTTGTCCATGAAGATGAGTACATTAGCTGGACACAGCCATACAGTGCTAAGAAGCCAGAAACAGGTGATCACTGGGGCTGGCTGGCCAGCAAGTCCAGCCTAAGTAATGAGTTCTAGGTTCAGTAAGACTCTACCTTAAAAATAAGGCAGAAAACAAAGGAGATGGCTCAGTTAATGAAATGACTCATCTGTCTCAAAAAAAAAAAAAAATACAATAGAGGACTGGAAAGATGGCTCAGTCAATAAGTATTTGCCCAAAAAGCATGAAGATAAGTTTGCATTCCCCAGCACCCACATAATACTGGGTGCAGCAATGTGCACCTGTAATCATAGCACTGGGGGAGTAGAAACAGGAGGACCCCAGGGGCTCACTGGCTAGTCTAGCCAAATCAGTAAGCTCCATGTTCAGTGAGAAACCCTGTCTCAAAAAATAAAATGGACAGAGACTGAGGAAGATACTTGATATCTACTCTGGCCTCTACACACATGCATGCACACGTGCGCGCACACACACACACACACACACATATCCCATGTGTCCACAAAAGCATGCATACACACATACATGCACATCACGCACACAAAAATAAATAAGGTGAAGAACAATTGAAGAAGACACCCCAATGTTGACCTCTGGCCTCCAATACACACATGCACACACTCACCTATATGCACCCACATATATGAGCATGTACACCATACACATGCAAAAAAATGTGTACAACTATCTCTCTTAATTAAAGCAAAGGACTGAACGGATAACTTTAAGATGCCTCAGCTTGGTGATGTCATATTGCCCATGATGTACTACTGACTCATTATTCAATCAATAATAAAATTAGAGACAGAATAATTCAACAAACAACAATCCAACATACATACCACAATCGATTTTCTCATCAGCTTCCCCCAAATCTGAGCCATGGGAAAGTGAGATAAAGGCATAAAGCCCCTAATACGATGGTTGGTACTTGGCAGTACATAACAACTTTTAGTAAAGTCCCAATTCAAAGCACTAGCAAGACCCAAAGAACTGAGGAAGAAAACTGGAGTTCAGTGCCAACTTCAAGTGCTACATAAACCACCCACCCATCACTAAGAATGTTTTCAAGCTGGACATGTGGGCACACTCCTTTACTCTCAGCACTTAGGAGGCTGAGGCAAGAACATTCTAAGTTTGAGGTAAGCAAGACCCTGCCTCAAAAAAAAAAAAAATGAAGAAAGAAGAAAGGAGGAGGGAAAAGGAAGGAGGAAAAGGAGAAGAAAAAGAAGGAAGAGGAGGAGGTGGAGGAAGAAGAGGAAGAAGAGGAGGAAGAGGAGGAAGAGGAAGAAGAGGAGGAGGAGGAGGAATGTATTCACTATTAAGTCTGTAGCATGCAAGGACAATGAAGTACCCTATGTGCTCCATGTTTTTATCCATCATACCTTTCCGGTCATAGGGACAAACTGAGTAGGTTTTGGTTAAGCCATAAGGTGTGGAGAGAAGCCTCAGCTTTGCTGCTTTACTACCACCAAGTCCTCCATCTCAGTGCTATTGTAGGGAATCAGTAAGAACCTATGTGAAAGACTTTATAACTATCAAACAGAACATGAATTTAACCACTATTATGTACAATCTTAGACACCATGCTTCAAATCTAAAGATGTAATTACAAGTGACAAAAATTAGTAAAGAAAGCTTTAGAGATATATAAAGTTTGAGTTATTGTTTATCAATAAACATTTTACAGTTATAATTGATGCCCGCCACTGAAACTTAACCAAGAACACAGATACTAACTCAGAAGGCCATTTCTGTTTTCTCTAAGCTTAGGAAAAATGCTTTTATAAGCAACATGCACAAACACACCCCAAGCCATCATTGTAAACTTTTATTATTACAAAAAATAATAACCTCTGATATAATAAATGAAAATTCCAAGGAGGGCAGAATTGAACTTCAGTTGGTAAAGTGCTGGCCAAGGATGCAAGAAGCTGTGCATTCAACCCCCACTGCATAAACTGGAGGTGGTGGTGCAAGACACCAACACACAGCTGGAGCACCAGCACGTGGGAGGTGAGGGCAGGAAGATCAAGAGGAGTTCAAGGCCAGCCTGGTCTACATGAGACCCAGAGAGAGGGAAGAAGGAAGAGAAGGGAAGGAGGGAAGAAAAGAGGAACCCACAAGGTACATAACAATATGTAGAGAGAATGCTAATGCTTGTGTAAAAAAAAAGTGAGTAACAGTGGCTACTTTTGGGGCTGATGAAAACTGCTATGAGAGGGGGCATTTTACTAAGTATATTTTTTATAAGTTTAAGAGTTAGGAATCAACTCAGAAGTAGGAAATATTCATACAATGCCAATTTAGTCTATTAAGTCAGTTTGGAAACTGCTGCATATTGCCCTCCAATCACATCTGCTCGTAAAATGTGATTGGGGGGGTGGGGAGGCGGACACAGACATGGTGAAGATGGCTCATAAGCAGTTAAAGGTGCAAAACCTTGCCAGACCAAAAGTTTAATTCCAAAGCCACCCAAGTAAGCTGAACGAACACACACACACACACACACACACACACACACACACACACAAAAGGCACATACATGCCTGTAGCATTCATTTGTAGGGGCAAGAGGCGCTAGCATGCGTGCACACACACACACACACACACACACACTTGTTTTTTACAATGTACAGTGTAATAGTATAAAACTTAATTCTCATTTCCAATGTGATTTGATGTTATTTGTTTTTTAGCAAAATGATACCTATTATCATTTCTCAAAAAAAAAAAGTTCAATGGAACACTTCTTGGGATACTCCAAATTGATCCATTTATTTGCTTAAAATAAGATGTTTGACAAGTCCAATATTATAGGTTTGTCCAACTCTAACTACTGTGAAACTATATCAGTTATCTACTATTTGCCTAAAACTAACACTGCAGTAAATACTTCATAGTGAAGCTAAAATCCAAAAGCAGTAAATGATCCCTCCCCCAAACCCAAGAAAATCAAAGAAGAAATTCTTAAAACTAGCTTCCCATGATCGGAAAGCAAAACATACCGAAATACACTTGTTCAAACCACTCCTGGAAAGAGAAATGCAAAGCAAGCAGAAAGTAAGTTCACAAACACACCCAGATACAGGGTTATCTATTAATCTCAGCATTTTTATCCAGCTGACAAAATCACTAATGATCCCTGATAAGCATCTTTCTGAATGGCTGCCACTGCATACAGTAACACACTTTAAAGCTTATGTCTACAAAAAGGTTGTGCCAAGTGAACCAACTGACCTCCAACCCCATAAAACACAACCAAATCAAAGCCCAGCTGTTACAGTAAAAAGATCTATTTAGTATAACAACAAGCAGCTAGAGACCTATACACAAAATAGGGGACAAAAGCTGACTACAACAAGCCATGAGCAGCATCTGCAGTGAAGAAGAGACAGCCAAAATATTAATGCTAAGGCTGAGGATGCAGCTCAGTTGATAGAGTGATTGCTTAACTTTTACAAAATCCTGGGTTTGATCCCCAGTGCTACATGTTTCAAGTGTGGCATTTGGGAGATGGAGGCAGGAGGATCAAAAAGTTCAAGGCCACCCTCCACCACATGGTGAGTTTGAAGTCAGCCTGGGATACAGAAGACCAAGGAGAGACTGACAGATGGGGTGGAAAGAAGGGAGGGGGAGGAGGGAGGGAAAAGGAAAACAAAGAAAAAAGTTTAAAGCACCACACACAAACCATCCAAATGAGACCAGCACCACCTCAAAGTCATCAATGGTGTTACAGCTGGCCAAGTCAGCTTATTAGGAGGCATGAATCAGATTGTGGCTGCAAGTTTGAATACAGCACTTACAACATGTAGTAAAGTCTCTATGACACATGAGATGGACTAAGTGATTATTCCCTGCCTCTCTCATTGGAGATGTGCAGCTCAAACCTGGCTCACACTTTCACAACAGGCACTACCAAGTCCCAGTAAGCTTTGCCAAAGCTCCCTACTACAAGAGACAGTCATTATGAAGACTTCCTAAAGTCCCAGCAAAGTCCTCAACCCATTGTGCCAGCCACCGACAGTGACAGTGTTCCTGGAAGCTTGTATGAGGTGCAAACCAATGAGTTCAGCTCTGTGGATGCTGAAAGCCACCACAAAGCATCTTCCAATTTTGCCAGATTTTTTTATTTGAGTTACATTTCCACCATCACATCCCCTTACAGCTGTCAAAGCAACAGATTCAGACTGATTAAGAAGACAAACCTGTTTGATTAGGGATAAGGGACCTCATTTGCAGATGTTTCTGCACAAGGGACAAGAGTTTAATAAGAAGGGGAAGAAGCTAAATAAGGATCTGTAATTCCTGCCTTCTACCCAAAATTATTATCCACCCTCCCAAGAATTTTTGCAGAGCACTGAACAGCAGAAAGACAAAAAATAAAAAATTAAGAAGTTAAAAAAGAAAGAAAGAAAAAAACCTTTGGGCTGTTAAGGGTGACTAAAGATCCCCAGGAGAGATGACCTGAGAAACTAAGCTTGTGCAGCAGGGGCCAGCATGCAGCTGCTTCTCTACTCGCCCAGAGTCCAAGAGCAATAAAGCAGGCACATCAAGAAGCCCCAACTCCCAGGGAGAAGCTAAGTCCTCTGCCTCAGCCTCAGAAATTAATCCCTAAATGAGATCCATATAGGTCTGCTTTGGAAAACATTCTAACTGTCAGCAATTAACGTCCCCTCCTTCAAACAGCTGCCAATCTGCAAAGGGAAAAGCTGCTCAAAATAAAGCAGTTAGAAGAATTTCCCATGAGCCTCTTGTTCCCTAAGTGATTCAACTTAAGCAAGCAGTAGTTGGAGGCCACACTGAGACCATATCACCCCTTGACTGTGGTTTGTCTATCTCTGATAGTATCATTTCTTTCCCCTGTGCCAGTCCCCGCCCCAGAGCAAGGAGAGTCCCATAGCCTCCAGGCCATCCTCACAATAAATCATGCTTTGCTTGTGCTATTTCCAATCAGGACCAGACAAAATCAATGCAGCCAGAAAAAAAAAAATTCAACAGCATGCCTCCTCAAAAAGCCACATGCCTAGAATAAAATATCCAACGCCAATGCAAAACTACTTTTCCTCCACAAAGGAGAAACCAAGGAACCAGCCACCATGTGGGAAAAAAAAATCCTACATAATAATGCAAGGGTGTTATCTGTGGACTCCCGGTCCCTTAAAAAAAAAAAAACAGTATAACATCTCAAAAGCTCAGTTTCCTCCCTTGGGAAAATAGAGTTTTAAGCAGCTACTCAACCATTATCATTTGACAATCCCGGAACACCATCTACTTTGTGAGTAGTATTTATAGTAAGTACTCAGCTGAAATTTCTAGGTGCCATACAGTGCAAGACAAGGAAGAAGGAAATGGTATTTTTGGCTACTCTCCCTGAATGAATGCTTCATTCATTCAGAATTTTAAAAGCCAGGGGTACTACAGAATATAACCTCTCACCTTTAGGAAGGCCCCACTACACTGGCATGGGAAAACTAAAATACTTCAATTAATCTATCTCCAAAGCTGAGATTTAAAAGAACTGTGTCAAATATTCCTATTTTCAAACATACCAAATGAATATTCTGAAAATATCTATTGTGTAAAGTGCATCAGCCTACTATTTTCATGAATTCACAATAATATTTAACGAAATGCACTGGTTGAGACATGAAAGGTTAAGGGCCACAGCTGGTCAAGTAACTCTAATCCCAATGGTTCAGCTACATATGAACTGCAGCCCTCCAGGCTCACCCCCACAGCTCTGTAGAAAGTAGATCAACCGACTGCTGCAATGAACTGGAACACGTTAGCTCTAATTGCCCCCTCTAACTTGTGTGGTTCCTCTTGTTTCCTTAGCCATACTATCACAAAGGAGCTTTTACACATACACACGTGCACTCAATTAATATCTGAGCACAGGAAACTAAGTATCAGGTTGCCATGCCCACCCAACACATTCAGCACTTCAATTCCACCCCAGTTTCTATACCCAGAAAGCCTTCTCTCACCTTTAACCCTGATACCAATGGAGGGATCAGGTAACACACAGCATGCAACACCCAGACTTCACATAAGCTGCAAAGCAGACGAAGGACCAGGCTCCCCCTTCCTCCAGGGAAAATCTGGAGAAACAATTAAAGCCATCTGCAGGCCCGACTGAAACACAGGAGACAAAGTGCAACAACAAGGAAAGTTCCTTGGCTGCTTGAGGAAGGCACAGTGCTAATTTCTATAGATTTCCCCAGGATCACTTGAGGATTCTACAGTATAGGCAGGGAAGGAAAGGCAGACATTTGATCTAAATACTAATCTAAAAACTCCTGTAGCAGAGCTATGGAAACAGGGAGTGTGGGTGGCATGGAGCAGTGAGGAGCAGCAACCAGAGGGTCACTACTCAAAACAGTCTAGAAGACTAAGCCACACAAGGGAGAGGTAAGGAGGACAAGGACACAGTGGGCAGAAGGAACAAAAACAAAGGACAGCACAGTGGACTCAGACACAGGTTCCTGGGCATGAGCACAGGCATGAAGTACAGAGAGATAGGCTAGATGTGAACAGATGTCAAGCCAGGACCAGCCAAAAAAAGAGAATGGACTGCATCCTGAGTCCAAATACAAGTTCTCAAAACATTTTAAGCAGAATAAGAAGAGATTCACTTTCAGAATGATCACTTCCATTACACAGAAAAGAGAAAACAGACATCCCTGCTCAATGTCCACAATCAAAGTGGTAACAAAAAATGTCATCTATTTAATGCAACATGTTTATCCAACAAACCTTAAAAATTTGAAATACAGGCTGGGAAGATGGCTAAGTGGGTAAAGTGCTTGCCATGCAAGCGTGTGTGAGAACCTAAGTTCAGATCTCCAGAACCAGACACAGTATCAGGAGTGTCTGTAAGCCCAGCATGCCTATGGGAGGTAGAAACAGAAGAATCCCCTGGAAGCTCACCAGCCAGCTAGCCTGGCAAATGCAGAGGTGAACTAGAGACCCTGCTTCACCAAGGTGAAAGGTGAGACCCAAAGCTCAAAGTTGGCCTCTGACCTTTGCAGAAGAACATAGCATGCACATGCCCACACTCTTGCACATAAATACACACACACACACACACACACACACACACACACCCCAAAGGAAAAACTAATAAAACACTCCTGCATCCCATGTACTCTAGAAACAGCAATCTATTACCCACTGTCCCAGTAGAGTCCCCAGATTCTATGAAAGCTCTGCATTCCCAGGGCAAAAACCATAACACTTCAGTAGTTGTCACTCCTTAACAAAGAAAAGTCTTCCCGCCCCTTAACAAGAGACCTCAATGAGCAGGTTCATTCTCCTCCTGCCCCTGGATAGCAAGCAAATGAGGTTTTGCAGTTTAACACACTACTCATCTCTAATAGTCCCCAACTCTGGCACTTAATCAATGGGAAACACATTTACTACTTCATGCTGATCAAGCAGTAAGCAGAAACTTATTGAGTGCCGTACTGCAGGATATAACGAAAGCCAGGAGTAAACACGCAGCACTGAGCTCCATGATAGGCACTTTAAATAATCTCAGTGACTCAATGAGAGTGTCTCATTTCTCCCAGCTTATGGACATGTTTCAAAACCTACGTATACTGTCAAAGTAGGTGAGAGACTAGGACTCAAATCCAAACACAAGGAGCTCTAGGTGGCATTTCTTTACTATACTAAATGTAAAGTATCTATGAGTAACAATATGTTTACACATTAAGGTTAGTAATAATGTAACAATACCCCCCTTTAAAAGTGAAGAGATAACCAGTGATATAGTCTCAAATTAAGGTCGGTCATGAGCTAGAGAGAGCTCAGTGAATAAAGTGCTTACCACACAAGCATGAGTACTTGAGTTCTGAAATCCCATCACACCCACAGTGAGAAGGGAGGCAGAAACAGGAGAATCCCCAGAAGCCTGCAGACCAGCCAGCCTGGCAAACACACAGAAAAAAATGAGAGATCCTGCCTCAAACAAAGTGGAAGGTAAAAACCAATGCCTGAAAGTGTTCTCAGATAGCCACATGCATGCCATGGCATGAGCATACCTGCACTCACACACATAAGCTGAGTCACAACTAAGTACACTAAGTAAGAAAAATTGGAATTTCCAAATACTACTAAAAAGGTCACTCCTGAACGCTAATGAGTTTAGAGAGTCACAACACCCATATAAAAGCCAGGTGTGGTGACTCTGGGGATATGGCATCAGGGGATCATCAGGGGCTCACTGGCTGGCTAGTCTTGCCCAATCAGTGAGCTATGGATTCAATGAGAGACCTGCCTCAAATAAAAGGGTGGAAAGCAACTAAAGAAGACACCCAACATCAACCTCTGACCTCCACAACATGCACATGCACATATACTCACACATACATTTGCCAACACATACATACATGAATGTACAACACACACATATAGATGTAAAAAAAAAACACTGAGGCATCAATGATCAAAGAAACTTAGCCATACTCCAGAGAAACATACACTTCATACACATTCCCCTAGGGGTCCCTGAGATTTTGGGGGGGGACTCATAGCCAATTGCTCTCTCGTTCTCTTGGATGATTTCCCAAACTACTTGCCAACTCAAATTACAAAAATATGTCTGAGATTCACATGGCAGTTCTGATCCGATTTGTCCCAATCCTAGCTCAAGCAGCTTTGCACTACCCTCCTAACTAGATCAGCACCAGCCAATGGGATTATTCAAACAGATCTGTGATGGATTAGATAATGAAACCTTAGCCATGTAAGCTGCCTGTTCTTAGTGGGACTGTTGGAGAGAAAAATAAGAAACTCAATACTCCTAGGGGCCACCTAAAACACCACATGCGTTCGTTCCTTCGTTCACCATGCCTCCTCTCTCCATCTGTCTGCTCAGGCTCCAATTACAGCCACTTCCTTTCCATGATCTCAGGGGCTCTTTCCCTCCTGTCTCTAAAGAAGCTCACTGTAAAGATGTGTACAATTCTGTGCTTACAAGCATGTAACAAAAATTCAAACAAATCCATTCACTAAACTATATTGTTTCTTGAATTATTAAGGTCTAACATCCAACTGAAGACCTAGTAGATTCACCAGGGATTCACTGGCAACTTGTTTACACTAAGATGTATACTGAATTTCTCTCTCCAGTCCTGTAATCTTGAGGCCTGTCTATATCAGTGTGCTTATTTGTAACAAAATGAAAGTTAAATCTTTAGTTAGCTTCTGTTATGTTCACATGTTGGTGTGATAAAATGGAAAAAAGTGACAAGGTGCCTAGAAAATGGGAAAGACAGCTCAGACAAATTCAACTAGGCCTAGCCCCTTGGGTCACCTGAGGATTCTATTTTAAAATCAGATCCCTTCCCTCTCCAGTACATCCTCAGTTTTACATATCCCTTCTGTGTGCAGTGTTTTAGAAAAAAATCAGTGATTTTTACATGACTATGACTCAGTTTCTCCATCTACAATATTAACCACCTTAGTAGTTGTTGTAGGAGCTGAATGTTTGTGTCCTACCAGAATTCATGTTTGAGCTCTAAACTGAAATGTGACAGCATTTGGGGGTGGAGACTCTGGGAGGTTTAGGAGTCCATGAGGTCATGAGGGTGGGGCCATGGAGATAAGTGCCTTACAAAGCTCCCTTGCTTTCTCTGCCCATCTCAACACACAGCCAAGAGCCACTATTGTAATCCACAAAGTGGATACCAGACCTGAATGAAACCTACTGGCACCTTGACCTTGAGCCTTCCCAGCCCCAACTATAAAATATAAATGTTTGTTGTTTAAACCACACAGTCATTGGTATATAGTTGTGGCAACCTAAGATTATATATAGCAGGTAGAAATGAAATGTCAATCTTTTTAGTGAGAAATTGCCCACAAAAGGATTTATAAAGGAAGTATATTATTTGTATAATTCTACTCAGAGTAGCATCATGCCCAGTTTCATAGCCAAAACTCCATAAGTAGAGTCCCAAGAAACATCCATCTAGAAGGAAAAAAAACAGGAACAATCACATGGTAAAACAGACAACTTCAAAAGATAGAGTATTCATGAGTCAACTATGGGCTACCTGGAAGCCCTCAAACCAGGAAGAGTTCCCCCTACTACTAGACTCACTATAACAAGTGGGGGGGCCAAGCCTGAGGGCTCAACCTTTAATCCCACCTACTCAGGAGGCTGACGCAGGAGCCCTGTCCTGCCTGGGCTACAGACTGAATTCTAAGTCAGTCTAGGAAAATTATTGAGACCTCTTGTCTCAAAATAAAAAGTAAAAAATAAATTGAAGGCATAGCTCAATGGTAGAGTGCTTCCCTAGCCTGCTCAAGGGCTTAGGCGTGACCCCAGTGCCACAAAAACCTTATGGGCTGGGGATGTATTCAATGGTAAAGCATTTATCAAGCATGTGTGGGACCCTAAATTCAATCTCCAGTACCACACACACACACAAAAAAAAAAATTGTGCTGAACTCAGCTATACTGGACTGATGACTCTATCTAGTCAACAGTGGTTTACTTGGTCACATAATCATCCCATGCCAACTTTTCACTGCCATAAGAAATGTTGCTGAAAGTTTTTTTTAATTATTCATTTTTTTTTTTTGCAAAGAGAGAAAGAGAGAAAGAGAGAAAGAGAGAGAGAGAAACAAGAACCAGGGCCTCTTGCCACTGCAAACAAACTCCAGATGCATATACCACTTTGTGCATCTGGTGTTACATGTGTACTGGGAAATTTGAACCCAAACCGTCAGGCTTCGCAAGCAAGCGCCTTACCTTATACTGCAGCCAAGTTCCTACAAAGATGCATAAAAATATGAATTCTAATAATCAAACTGCTTGCACTCACTAGAAAAGCTGATCAAAAGCCGGGAGTGGTGGCACATGCCTTTAATCCCAGCACTCGGGAGGCAGAGGTAGGAGGATTGCCGTGAGTTCAAAGCCACCCTGAGACTACATAGTGAATTCCAGGTCAGCCTGGACTAGAGCGAGACCCTACCTCAAAAAAACAAAAAAAAAAAAAAAAAAGAAAAGCTGATCAAAAAGAATTTATTCCTCGATGTATTTGATAGAATCTAAATTTCACACATATCAAACTTGTTTAAAGTGACATGAGTAACTATTTCCAGCCAGTCTCCTTCTTTAACAGCTACATTTTTCTCAAACTGTATTTTAATTTTCAAGTTGCTCTCCAGCTCCACAGTTCAGAGTTCCGTGGTTCTCTACTATTTCGAGGCTGAACTGACTCCTCTCACCCCCACACAAACCTTCCAAGTGTGCTGTCCTTGACAGCAACCAGCCTTCCTCTACCTTCTAGGCTCCTTCTGACCTACAGCTTCTAACATACACCACTGAGCTCTCTAGAGGCCCCTGTGCTCTGCTTTGGGGAGGAAGGAGCTACTCCAAAAGCTTACTGGCTGCAACCCAACAAGACTGAGCTTTGGAGTCTGTAGTTCCATTTAGCAAGTCATCTTGGAAAACTAACCCAGAATCTCAAAATTTTTTGATCCAGATTGCTAGACTACTTGTAAAAGGGATATTTCAAACTCAATGGTCACTGAGTACTGACCACAGACCAGCTATTATGAAATAGAAACACAAAGGAAATAAAGTTCCTGCCTTTTGGAATCTTACAGCCTTACTAGGAAAGCAAGAACAATAAAGCCACTGAGAATAGTAAAAGATGAGACAGATAAAATACGAAGAACAGGATCATATTAGTGTACACTACGCTGGCAGGAAGGCTTTAAGAACAGAACTTGGGATGTGAGAGAAGCTCTACTTGTTTTCAGATGTAACAAAAAGCACATGCTTTACTATATGATGATACCGACAGGCACTTCTAACTGCTAACATCATGTCCTGAGGATGGCTTTCCCTTCTCCTTCTGCTCCAGCTACATTGGTCTTCTGTTAACACACCAAGCATGTTTCGCCCCCACTGCCTCCTCTGGGTTCCTCTTCCCTGAAACCACTGAATGGCCTGAACCTCTTCCCTAAAACCTCTCAATGACCCACACACTCACTTCATTCTGAAATCACCTGCAGAGAGGCTTTTCCTGACCATCTTATGGTTCTCTATCCTTTTCCCTGCTCAACTTTTTCTTCATAGACCTTATTGCCTAAAAGAAATTGTTCATGTCTTTATTAGACCTCTTTTCCCATTAGGATACTCCCATTATGCCCTTCTCTGCTCACTACTACTAAACAGTGCCTAGCATGTAACAGCTGCTCAATAAACATTAGTCAAATGAACACAAAAACATGCATGGAAGTTGTTTCACTTTATCTTATTTTAATGTTTCACCCATTTGTCTTGCCACCTACATCATATGCATGTTTAGGCCAGGAAACATGGCTGGTATTTTTTAGACGGTAACTTAGAAATCATTTTGTACAAACAGAAATTTTTCTAAGGAAGCAAAGGCCACAGATAAGGGCTTTCCCAGGATAATACAGTTAGTTGAGGAGACTAACAATGGAGGAGAGCTAAGTCAGTGACAATCTTAATACCTATGTGATATAGTGTAATTAAAATAATGAGTGGGGCATGGGAGTGCATGCCTGTAATCCCAGCACTTGGGAGGTAGAGGCAGGAAGACCAGGAAAAAGTATCCAGTCAAAGGCCAACCTGTATTCCTTAAGACCCTGACTCAAAAAACTAAAACTACAGTAACGTGAATGTACACGGCAATAAGTAAAGAACATCCATAAATACACACAATAAAAAAAAATCTCTGTGGGCTAGCTCTAAGTTATCCAATTGTACCCAAAGGACCTAATCCACTCCTTCCTCTGCACAGCCCCAAAGTCCCTATGCACTGTTCTATTTCCAAGCTGATGATCCTTAGCCTATCTGCAGATGGCCAGCAAATACCCAGCCCCAGGCAGAAAGGAGGAAAAGGAAAGGGGATTGCACTAGTAACTATGATGAAAAAAATAAACAAATACATATGTAAACACAGATGTATGTCCACACCAGGTGGAACACAATCACCAGCACCTCCATCCTGTCTTCCATCCAGGGCTAACAGGCCTCACCTGAAGTCTCTCTGTAGCCCTCCCTATGTGATTTTTCTATGGCTTTCACTTCTCACAACTCCTCTGCTTGACAGAGTTCTTCCAATGGAAATAAAAAGCAAGCAAACAAAAGGATTCAAAAATAAACACCCAGAGTCAACTCAAACCAGGAGAAACACCCCAAACCAACCAAATGTAACAGGGTGGACTCTGCAGAGGAGAGGCACACAACAAACATGCCAGGTTGAAGCACAGCTCCCTCTCTAACACAGGAAGTCCAGCAGATCCTTGAAGAGCAGGCAGCAGAGCACAGGAAGTCTTTTAGCACTGCAGAGATTTCCAAGAGTGGTGTAATGGAGAAAGCACAGGAATAGGAATTAGACATAGCTCCTACTCCTAGTTTTACAACCAACTAACTGGGTGGCTTCAGCAAGTCCCTAGTTTTCTCTGGACATTTGATTCCCAAACTATAAAATGAGATGGGGAAGAACATCCTAGAACCTATGTCCCTTCACACCCTAAAAAAGATGAAGGAGTTGGAGAGATGCCTCAGTGGTTAATGTGCTTGCCTACAAAACCTAACGACAGGAGTACCCACACCCCAATACCCAGTAAGACAGATACACAAAGTAGTGCATGCATCTGGAGTCCATATGCAGCGGCTAGAGGCCCTGGTGTGCGTGCATTCATTCTCTCTCTCTCTCTCTCTCTCTCTCTCTCTCTCTCTCTCTCTCTCTCTCTCTCTCTCTTCTCTCTCTGAAAATAAAAATACTTTTATAAAATGATGAAAATTACTGACTCTTCTCCACCAAAAGCTGTACATCAACTATTCTGCTAAGAATCTTCCAAGTCTAGCAGGTTAAGAACCCCTGGAAAAGATGATGTCCCTTCTATCTGTAACATTCTAGAAGAATTAGACAGCACCCAGCTGCTGCTAGGTTAGCCTCCTCGTTTCATACTAAGTATTTTCTACAGAGACCGAAGCCTAAAAGGACTCAAACTGACAAAGGATTTAAGCCCTGATGTCAGTTAGGTAGCAACTGACATCATCAATTTCTTTTCCCTTCCCTACTGGAACTAGCCAGCTTACCCTAGAGGCCACAACTCAGAATCCATCTTCTAATAGCCCTATAAATTTTCATCTGTACCCCAGGACATTAAAGAGCTATTTGGTGTCTCAGTGATGGAAGATGCAATTGACAAAACACAGGAGGGACACGTCCGGCGTCTCTCTTCAGACTCCAGCATGCTCCACAATACTAATGAGACGAGCATCGCGTTGTCCCCACACTACCAAACTCCGGGCGCTCCTCGGGCTCCTGAGAAACTGATTTAACCCACAACCTCAGCCACATCCCCTTTGGGCTCTCTCCAGGAGTTTTCTCGCTTTCGGTCTCCCTTTCCCCCATCCCGGGGTGTGCAGATGGTTTGCCAAAATGAAATCCTTTTTCTTGGGAGCTTTTCTCCACTAGGTCCCCCTCGTGCTCAACAGCTTTCCTCTGGATGGACGGATTTCCCCAGGAACTCAAGAGGTAGGGTTTGAAGAAATGGGCTGCATCGCAGTCGCCTTCGACTCCCCGACATCACCCAAAACAAAAATCAAGAAAAACAAAATGCCTCTCCGCTCGCGTCGTGCCTCGGTCCCCCGGGCACACCAGGACCCTGCACCCCTGTCCGCCCACCGTCCAGCCAGGCCCCAGGCCGCCCCGTTCCGCGCGGGACCCCTCCGGGCCCGGAGCCCAGGGCCGCCCGCACCCCACGATCACAGGCGCCTGTCCCGCGCCGCGCCGCGCCACGCTCACCTGCATCCCGCCGCCGTCGGCCGCCGCCGCCGCCTCCTCGGTGCGCGGCCGCTTGCTCAGGCCGGGCTCGGCTCCGTCTCCTCCCGCTCCGGGCACCGGCAGCTCCAGCTCCGACTCTCGCTTCATGCCCCGGGGAGCGGCACCGGGCCCGAGCTGAGGCGTCTGCTGTGCCTGGGAGCCTTCCGCCATCCGCCCCGCGCCCCCTTCGCCTCCGGGAGTCGGGCGACCCCGCGACAGGCCACCTCCTCCCCCCTGGGCCTCGGCGCCGACAGTCGCGACAGGCGGGCGGGCGGGCGCGCGCCGGCCCCGCCCCCCGCGTGCGTGCGTGCGTGCGTGCGCGCGCCCCGGCCGGCCCTCCGTCGGGGGTCCGCGGGCTGGGCTGGGGGTCCTCAGGGGGGTCTCCCCTCCCGCGCCGGTCGCTGGCCGTCACGACGGGCACTCGCTCGCGCCTCAGCCACGCGCACGCGCCGCCCGGCCCGGCCCCGCCCCCTGCGCTCCGGGCTGGGGTCGCCGCCCGCCCGCCCGCTCCGGGTCCACCGAAGAACCGGGCGGGCCGGGATCCTGGGCGTGGGGAGGGGCGCGAAGCCGGAGCGAGCTGACTGGCCGGGATCTTCCGTCCCGCCACTGTGGCAGCACCGGGAAGGCGGGGAGAGGAGAGGGAGGGACGGAGATGGAGGCTGGGGCCGGGGGGCGGCGGCGGAGGCCGAGCACGCGGACGGGGCGGGGCCGACGCCCCTCGGCCATCTCCGCCGCCCGCCCTCGGGAGGCCGGGAAAGGATCGGAAAAGCTCGGGAATCTCCGGCATCAGCCAGGAATGGTGCTGGAAAGCAGGAGCCGCCGGGCAGGAGAACCCAGCACCGGCGCGGGCGGCCCGGGCCATTGCGAGCTGCAGCGACCCCCGGGCCGGGTGAGCTTACCCGACGGACTTGGGCGAAGTCGGGACCTAAAGTCACCCACGTGGCTGCCTGGGCTTGCAGGACGCTGGACGCTCTACCCACAATGGAGAGGTCTGAAAGTGAAGGGACTCCCACGTCCAGTTCTGAGAACTTTTAATCCGATCACAATAATCGCCTACCTGATGATTGATTTATATATTTCTTTATTTCTGAGACAGGGTGTCACTTGAACTCAGGAGGACCTGGAATTCACTTGTGTAGCTCAGGCTGTGTGTGTTTTGCCCTGGGTGGCCTCGAACTCACAGCGATCTTACTACCTCATTCTCTAGTGTTGGGGTTAAAGGCGTGAGCTACCACACCACATCAGGCTTTCTGATGACCTTAATTATACCTGGTTTGCACGATGACGTTACAGGCCGTTTTTAGGTTGGTTATGGAGGTAGAGACCAGTTTTCCATCCCATTAATGAACCTGAATTCCGTCCTGAAACAAAAATGTGGCTGATCCAGATCGCAGGGCGCCAGATCTCATTGTCACCTCTTGCCGCCTGAGTAGTAAGTACTTCACTACTTATCAGCCTCGGGCTGTTAAGAGGTCTGTGCTAACGTTCTCTCTGACCAGACTGTAAATGGCAGTAACTGCATCTTTCTCTGGGTCTCATATGGTGGCCCGGACATTTCAAAGTGTAAGTGATGTGATTGTTGCCACAATGACCTGCATTCTAGTCCTGACCTTGCTTACTACCTAAGCAAGTTATCTCTTTGAGGCCCAACTGCCTCAAACATCGGAGATGGTTTGGATCACTTGTCATTTGACGTTTTGTATTGTCACACGTGGGGATTGCTGCTGGCATCCAGTGAGTAGAGGCCAGGAATAAAAAGTGTTCAAACTTCTACTACTTCTACTACTATGTACAGGACAGTCTCCACAAGAAAGAGCCAGAGATTGAGAAACCCAGGGTTAAATGATTTCTAAGGTCTTTTGCCACCAGTCTGACTTGGCCTTTGGACTTGTTATTAAGCTCCTACAGCTGGAACGGAGCAGTAATGAAGAGCCATGCTTCAGTGTCAGACCAACCCCATCTGATGCTGGTTTTACCACCTCGTGCCCATGTAATGCCGGATCAGTGATCAGACCAGCAAGAATTCCTGTACCAAAGATGTTGAAGGACCTGTAGACTGGTTGGGAAGGACTTGACAATTGGCCTTGAAGCTGGGTTTGCCTAATCAATGTGGTAAAACATTTGTTTAGCTCTGCCATTGACATGGCATTTTCATGATGCCTTATGGAAGGAAGCAAATGAACCATTCTATCCCTAAGATTCTTCACTGAAAAATTATCATAATAATGCTATCTTTTGATAAAGATCAAGTGAGTTATCCACACCTTCAGAAATCTACAGTGTTGTGGTTTGAATCCAAAAATGTCCCCTGGTGGGGCTGGAGAGATGGCTCAGCGGTCAATGTACTTGCCTGCAAAGCCTAACCTGAGTTCGAATTCCTTGAATTCCCAGTACTCACATAAAGCCAGATGCACAAAGTGGTGCATGCACCTGGAGTCCGTTTGCAGTGTCTAAAGGTCCTGGGGCACCCATTCTCTCTGTCTCTCTTTTATTTCTCTCTGCTTGGAAATAAATAAAAAAATTTTTTTTCACATTTTGGTCCAGCTCTAGCCCAGGCTAGAATTCACTAAGTAGTCTCAGGGTGGCCATGAACTCATGGGGATCATCCTACCTTTGCCTCCTGGGATTAAGGGCTAATAAAAATAATTTTTAAGAATGTCACCTGGTAACAGCTTGCTTGCCTTCCAGCGGACTTTTGGGGGATATTTGGATTATGAAGGGGCTAATCACTAGGCCTAACCAATCCATTGGTGGATTCATAATAAAGAACCCATTGGGAGGTGGTGGAAACTGGATGACGGGGACCTGACTACATCGAATGAGTTGTTGGGTGCATGCTTTTAAAGGGCATCTTTTGTCCCCAGCCTCTGTCTGTCTCTCTACCTCCAGTCCACTGTGAGGTAAGTTGCCTTGCTCTACCACAAGCTTCCTACTGGAGTGTTCTGCCTCACCACCCTCCCTAGGCCCCAAATCAGCAGAGCCAAAGTGAACCTGGCCTAAACCACGAGCCTTCCTCCCTTAAATTGTGTCCTCAGAGATTAAAAAAAAAAAAAAAATGAGCTCCAGAGGAACTACCTGTCAGCTTCTGACTATTGTCCTATCACTGTATTCACAGTTTAAGTCTGAGTGACCAAGGGTACATTGTCAAGATCAAAGACTATCAGTATCACTGAGGTGTCTTATATATACAGTGGGTTACTCTAAATTCATGGACAAGCAAAGCTCCCCAAATCACCCTTTGGTGTTAACCAAATTACTCATTTTTATTAACCCTTACACCCCTCATTTGTAAGATGACAATAAGAATGATCACAGTGCTGTTCTAAGCATTAAATGAGACAAAATAAGACACTTAAGAAAATGTTTAACATAGTAACTGCTTAATAGATACTAGCTATCAACAAATGGATCCAGTGATAGAAAGCTCCTACTGGCCAGAGGTTCATGGGCCTGGGAAGGGAAAGACAAGCATCTCTTAATAGTCCTATTTCTACCACCAGAGTGGGAGTCCACATGCTTGCCAGCTCATTCTTGAGCCGAGCTAGACTGTTCCAACCTAGCTGGGGTCTCCTGCTACAGTGCCCTGCCACAAATGGAGCCCGGTCCAATCCATCCAAGAGTGATAGCTTTAAGGACAATCTGAATGTTTCCCGGTTTGGCCTATGGAACAATGGCTTTTAAAAATAATAATAGCCGGGCGTGGTTACACACACCTTTAATCCCAGCACTCTGGGAGGCAGAGGTAGGAGGATTGCTGTGAGTCCAAGGCCACCCTGAGACTACATAGTGAATTCCAGGTCAGCCGGGACTAGAGCAAGACCCTACCTCTAAAAACCAAAAAATAATAATAATAATAATAACAATAATAAATAAAAGTCAGCCAGGCGTGGCCTTTAATCCCGAGGCCAAGTTAGGATCACTGTGACCTCACTGCCAGTTTGAGACTACATAATGAATTCCAGGTCAGCCTGGGCTAGAGCAAGACCCTACCTCAAAAAATTTAGAATAAATTTTAAAAATAATAAGAGTGAAAAAATTTCTCACTGAACTGGTATCTTAAGAATTCTCCTCTCCTTACCTACCTTGCCAAAATACTGGAATCTAAATGATGCTAGGTCGTTTCTGAGCTGCCCCATGACCAAGCAAGAAATAAGATTTGGAATAAAAGCCGCCTGTGACTCAAATTATTGTTATTCAAGTAGTGCTCAAATCCCTAAGAAATAGAGCAGTGAAGTATAGGAATGTTTGAGTGACCTGGCAGAGCAAAGAGAAACTGGACCGCCTTTGTAAACAAGCCCTAAGCATTTAGGAGACGAGAAGGCACAGCCCAGGAACAGGAGAACAGGCCAGCTGTCCCCATGGTTGTAACACCTAGACCCTTGCTTGGAAAGAGTTGTTAGGAAATATTACAGAGAATAATGTCATTAAAGGATATTGTCAGTGGTTAAAGATACTTGCTTGCAAAGTCTCCTGGCCTGAGATCAATTCCCTAGCCCTCCATGTAAACTGAACAGGCATTGGATTACAGTGTAAGACACCGTGGCATAAGGCAGACACACTCATGCAAATAAAGAATAATTTTTAAAAAGAGAATATTTCCATTATTTTTCAGCCTTTTGGCTAAGATCAAGTGTAGATATGTTCTTATCATTTAACTACCTGGGGCTAGAGATGTCTCAGTGGTTAAGGTGCTTGCCTACAAAGCCTAAGGACCTGAGTTCGTTTCCCCAGTACCCACATAAAGCCAGATGCACAAAGTGGCGCATGCATCTAGAGTTTATTTGCAATGACTATAGGCCCTAGCGCACCCATTCTCCACCCCCTTCTCGGTTTTTCAAGGTAGGGTCTCACTCTAGCCCAGGCTGACCTGGAATTCACTATGTAGTCTCAGGGTGGCCTCGAACTCATGGAGATCTTCCTACCTCTGCCTCCCGAGTGCTGGGAGTAAAGGCATGCACCACTAAACCCAGCATATCTCTCTCTCTCTCTCTTCTCTCTCTCTCTCTCTCTCTCTCTCTCTCTCTCTCTCTCTCTCTCTCTCTCTCTCATAAAATATTTTTAAAATTTTTTTTCAATGCACACATATGTAATCCAGTGCTGTGGAGGTGGAGACTGGTGAATCCACAGGGCTCCCTAACCAGCCAGTCTTGCCTAATAAGTTCTGGGCCAATGAGAGACCATGTCTCAAAAAGAAGTGACAAGGGCTGGAGAAATGGCTCAGCATTTAAGGTGCTTGCCTGCAAAGCCTAATGACCTGGGTTCAATTCCCAGTACCCACGTAAAGCCAGATACACAAAGTGGTGCATGCATCTGAGTTCGTTTGCAGTGGCTGGAGGCCTTGGCATATCTACTCTCTCTGTCTCTCTTCTATCTCTCTCTGCTTGCAAATAAATAAAAATAAAAGTAAATAAGTTTTTTAAAGTAACAATATTCTTAAGGATGACAAAGTCGTCTCTTGTCTCCACATATATGCACTCATGTGCATATGCACCTGCACACACATATATGCCCACACATACACACATTTATTAAAGACAAAGGCTGGGGAGAAGGCTAAGCATTTAAAGGTGCTTGTTTGCAAAGCCTGCCAGTCCACACTGGCAGGGTTTGAATCCCAAGTATCCATGTAAAGCCAGATGCAAAAGTCTCTCTCTCTCTCTCTCTCTCTCTCTCTCTCTCTCTCTCTCTCTCTCTCTCTCTCTCTCTCTCTCACACACACACACACACACACATACACACACACACATACACACACACACAAAGACAAATAAATAAATAATAAATAAATAAATTTTTGAGGTAGGGTCTCACTCTAGGCCAGGCTGATCTGGACCTCATTCTGTAGCCCCCAGCTGGCCTTGAACTCATAGTGATCTCCTACCTTAGTTTTCCTAGTACACTACCGTGCCTGGCTCTAAAAATATTTCTTACAGAGAGAAAAATATAAACAAAATAAAATGTAAAAATAATAATAATAATAATAAAAACCACAAAAAGAAAAGGTTTCCTGCCACTCACCCTTCCTCCCGCCTCTAACAAAGATCGGGAAAACAGCAGATAGCTTGTCTCCACAATAACCAAGCAATGTGCTAAGAGAGGTCTCATGGAATCACCATACCCGCACAAGCCTGACTACCTCTAACTTATCATTATTTGAGAAAAATAAGTTCCTATTTGGCTAAGCCTCTGCGGATAGGTTTCAACATGCAGCCAAACTCAAGTCCTAACGGATACGATCTATAAACAGGGTAATAATAGTGTCTCCCCTGAGGTTCTTTTGAGCATTAAATAATGCATGCAAAGCACTTAGAATGCCACCTGGTTCATAGACACACTCAATAAGTGGTAACATAGACCTTTGTACTACTATTATTACACCCATTATCCTTATTAACATGATTATTGTATGTGCCCAAAGCAATACGACTACATAGGAAGATGCCACACTCTGTGGCTGAGGGCAACAGCAGGTTTCACCCAGAATGTTATATTTAGTCTGGACCTTTAAAAATGAGGAGGCGTTTCTACCTATGTTTTCTTTCTATTTTTTTGTGTATATATATGTGTGTGTGATCTGTGAGTCCACATGTGTGTTGGCACCTGTGTGTGCACATGGCAGCCAGAAATTGATGTCTTCCCCCATCACTCTGCTTTTTGTTTACCAAGCAGGGTCTGTCACTTGAACCCAGAGCTCATCAATTTGGCTAGTCTAGCTGGTCAGCTTGCCCCCGGGGATCCTGTCTCTGCCTCCCACGCTCTAGAACCACAGGCAGATGGATGGCATTTTACGTGAGTGCTGAGGATATGATCTCTGGTCTTCACACTTCATGGTAAGTGTTTTCTCCAGTGAGCCTTCTCCACAACTCTCACTTTGTTTTCTGACGAAAGATGAGCAAATTAATGTGTCCACTTTTCCTTGGGGAATTTGGTATTATTAGGAGAAAACACAGATAGAGATGGAGTTAACAGCACTAGGCTTGGAGTCAAAGGACCAGGACTAGAGTCAGGGTAGTGGCCAGATAAAGAGATGGGGAGAGGCAAGTAGGCTGTCCATCTGGAAGCTGAGGTCAGAGCACTCGTCCACAAGACTGTCATGAGACTCCTAGAAGATCATAGATCTCAGGAAAGACCTATTCAAACATCAGTTAATTAACCCAGTCCCCTGGTTATCAATAGCCATTCACAACCTGGTGATGTAAATCTATTTACAAGCTCTTTGAGAACATGAGAGGGCTGTCTTTGTCTTTTTGTTGATTTCTGTGTCCCTAGTACCTAACAAGTACAAGCCCGTGTGCTGGGTGTGTAGCTCAGTAATGCTTGCAAGTATGCTCAAGCTTCTATCCGCAACAGAACCAAACAGAAGGATCTGGAGAGATCGCTCACTGGGTAAAGCATTTCCTCTCCCAGCATGATGACCACCTCAGTTGGAGTCCCCAGCTCTCACATGAAGCCGGATGAGGTAATACACGCATCTGTAATCCTAGCATCCCTATAGTGAGGCAGGAGCTGGGGACAGGTCTGTCCCCAGAAGCTCTCTAGCCAGCTAGCCTTAGCACAGCAGCAAGCAAGACACTGCCTCAAAGAAAACAGAAGGCGAGGAGTGACACCCAAGGTTGTCCTCTGACCTTCACACACACACACACACACACACACACACACACACACACACAGATTAAACATATACAAATAAGTAAATAAAACCAGCTTTAGGCCTAAATTCCTCCCCAGAAGAGATAGAGGCCTACAATAGACCAGGTGATCTTCGACTGCTGTCCTAACAGTGTGCTCCTCTAAACAAAGACTCGAGTCCTTCTCGTCCTTGGAATTGATCATCTCTCTAATCAGAAAGACAAGAGTAGATATAAATAGAAGAGACTGTTTTCTACGCCAAAGCTTTCTTTTCCCAAAAAAAAAAAAAAAAAGGCGGAGAATACCCTTGGTAATTCACCTGCCAGAAGAAATGGAAGGAACTCCTGCCCTGTGCCGGACAGATGGGGAGCAGATAGAGTCTAACAGGAAACTGAGTTCAGCAAAAAAAAAAAAGAAAAAAAAAAAAGGTTCGTGTGATGCTCAGGCTCAGGCTGTAAAACCAGCCTTTCCAAGGCCCACGCTCCTGCTCCTCCCTCCCTCCCTGTGCGCGTGCGGCATTATTGAACCTGGGTTTTTCCTATAGGCCAGGACCTTGCTAGCCCTTTCGCCCTTCACATAATGTGTTTGTCTGGATTCTATTTCTGTATTTGATGAAGGATGATAGCAGGGTATTGAGCTGTTGTTTTTCATTTAGGGCGGTCACCGCCCTCACCCTGCCCCCTGCCCCCTACCCTGCTCTTAAGTCGTGTTTCCTTTGTCTTGTTGCGTGCCTTGCCCCAGGTTTTTATTGCTTCCTCGCAGAGTGGAAAGAGGCTTTATTTTGTTTCATTTTCCAGGCGTTGCTATACATAGCTTCATGCACCCATCCTTCCTGCAATGGAATTACTCAGTACTGGCAATGAGACCCAATGGGAAGGACAGGGCAGGTTGGGATCTGTGTGAGTCCCTAATGGGTGGCAGCCTCGGGTTATTTTGTTGTTATTATTTTGTTTTGTTCTTTTTCTTTTAGCATTTGATTCTTCCAACACACCCATGAAGGAGATGGTATTACACCTCTTTTACAAAGGAGAAAACTGAGAACCAGAGAGATGAAATGACCTGCTCAAGTCATATGGGATGATGATGAGTGACAAAGGAACTCCTGTCCCTTTACCCCAGGTCCACCGCCACTTCCAGTACAGCCCCATCTTTGAGGACCTTTTAGGTTTGGTCAGGTACAAACCTTAAAGGAAAGAGGAGACGAAAGGAAGTAATTTCATTGGCTGCCTCATCCCCCATTTCATTAGGGGCATAGGCTTCAGGCATGTTGAATCAAGGCTTCAGGCCCTCATTGTCTTTCTTTGCTGACCTGCTCAAGTGTCTTCCTCTGTCTGCCATCCACATCCATGGCGTCAGCCTCCACTGAACTGGCTGTCTGGTCCTCAGTCCTCGATCCATCCAGGATGTCTCGGTCAGGGAAGCATCATGGCTGTTCCTCCAGGCTCCAGGCCTTGGGACTCTGAGTTTCTGACTCTGCTGAGTTTAGGAGCCCTGTGGTGAAGACATGGAGACGCCTCTGCTCTACACACACCCTGCTGGGGGCAAGCACTGCTAAATGCTGCCTCCAGGGCCCCAAAAGAGGGAGCAGACAAGGTCTCCACCTCTCCCATGAGGACTTGGAGCACTGTGTCACCTTTGCTCGTCCCTGAGGTTCCAAGTAGGAGGTCGCAGATGGCAGGATCCTCCAGAGACCCTCACCAGCCCTCCCTCTGGTTCTTTTCTATGGCTTCACTGAACTTGTCTCTCCTAGGAGGGTGTACCACATTGATACAGCTAATTTTTTTTGGGGGGGGTTCGAGATAGGGTCTCTCTCTAGCCCAGGCTGACCTGGAATTCACTATGTAGTCTCAGGGTAACCTCGAACTCACGGCAATCCTCCTACCTCTGCCTCCTGAGTGCTGAGATTAAAGGCATGCACCACCACGCCCGGCTGATCCAGCTAATTTTAATTCTTCTGAACCTCTGGATTTGTGTGTGTGTGTGTGTGTGTGTGTGTGTGTGTGTGTGTGTGTGTGTGTGTTATATGTATATGTGTGCACTTGTATGCAGAAGTCCAGAGGAAGATGGTGGTGTCCTCCTTTCTACTGAACCTGGAAATCACCATTTTTCAGCTACACTGGCTGACCAGTGAGCCCCAATGGTCCTCCTATCTCTGTCTCTCTTGACAC
>PVHP010010325.1:0-47976 GCA_004024765.1 Zapus hudsonius | reverse complement strand
TGTCTCAGATAGATCAATAAGAAAAACAAACAGAAATTTATAGGAAAGGACCAAGCATTTTAGATACAAAGAAGAAGCAAGCATTTTGTCATGTTTTTTCCATTAAAGACCGGCTCTGGGTAACCAAGCAGTAGGTAAGGAAGTTTCCTTTTATAGAAGCGTAATAGCTAATAAATGGAGAAGGCAGGCCAGAATGAGAATCTCACCATTTGGCAGTCCTTAATGGTTTAATGGATCTCCATCCTAAGCAGTAATAGCTGCTAACGCTGCAAAAAGAGAGACAACCAGTCATTACATGCTTCCCCATGGAAGTCCATAAATGCCACCTGTGACGTAATTGTGAGGGCAAAAATCAAAATGGAATCTAATCAAGTGTTCAGATCAGGAATCAACAACACTGTTCTCTAAAGCACCAAACAGTAATATTCAGAGCTCTGTGGGCCACAGGCTCTCTTTTACAAACACCTGGATCGCCGTTGTAGCTGAGAATGGGTCAAATGGATGTGGCCATGTTCCAATAAACACTATTTTATAGGTGAAAACAGCTCCAGGGATGGACTTGGCCTGTGGGCTATCGTTTGTTGACTTTTGCTTTGGACCCAATTGCTAATGTAGGAAGATTTGGAAGACAGAGGAATAATCAGAAAAAAACAGGCCCTGAGAAAAGATATAGTTTCATCAACAAAGACAGAGTGTGTATATGTGGGGAGAGAGAAAGAATGTGAGAGAGAGAGAGAGAGAGAGAGAGAGAGAGAGAGAGAGAGAGAGAGAGAGAGACTAGCTCAAAGTCCCACTGGCAGGCAGGTCACCTTACCAGGCAAATCTCTCAGAGGAGGCACCTGTCCTGGAGAAGCCATCAGAGGATAAAAAGCGCAGACAGGCCCCGGCTTTCCCCCCTCATTGAGCTATTTTTAAACAGTCGTTTGACAATACAACATAATCAGAGTCCCCTCTCGCCACCCCCTTTCCCCTCCTGAAGCCCCTCCACTGAATCCCTTCTTCTTTCCACCTAGCCTCCTGCTGTGTTGTCATGGTCTTGGGCAGGGAGTGTCAGCCTCGGTCAGCCCTCGTGTCTAGAAGACAGTATTGCAAAGTACTCCTTTCCTTCTTTTGGCTCTTACATTTTTGCTCTCTGTTCCAGACAGAAAGGAAACAGCTGGCCAGTGGGAGCCAAGGAGAAAGCTGACCTAAAGGCCACCAAGACTGGCACCTCACAGCACGGAGCAGAATTGCCAACAGAAGTTCGCTTGAAACAGTGTGGGGCAGCAGCGTACAAGGAGACATGCGCTCAATTACTTGCACAAGCTGAAGGGGGCACTGAAAAAACGATCTAGAATCCTCTCAGTGAGGGATCTTAAGTTACCCGCAACTGTGTTAGCGCAAGTCCGGTGGAGGTCTGACTTTCCTTGTTAGCCTTTTCCCACAAACTTATCATATTACTCACAATAACTCCTATGGCTGTATAATATTGTACCAACTTAATGCACCATCACTCACAGAACCATTTCCTTATTTTTAGATTTTTTTTCCAGGCTGCTTCTAATCTTATGTTGTTACAAATATTATTGCAATAAATACTTTTTCTCTTTTAAATTATTGCCTTACCATTGTTTTGAGTTATTGCCACATAAAAGAAGGCCTGCTGAAGCAAAGGCATTAATATTTTTAAAGCTATTAAATCAAGAGTGCAAAATTGCTTTTTCGGGAATCTCCCCATTACACCAGCCCCAGCTCCCTGGCTTCCACTCCTCTTATGCCTTCATTTTTGTGTTTCTTCTATTATCAGTGGTTGGGCCTCCCCTGCATTGCCCTTTCTCTGTGATTTCAGTCAGGAAACCCAGACTACTTGAATTTAGTCAATTTTGCTTTAGTTTCCATCTCAATATATGACAAATTTTCTTAGTTTCAGCTTTGTAAAGATGATAGCACCTTTTTAATAAACTTATTTGTTGTTAATAATAATTAGATACATTGTATGAGAAAGTCTTGTGGCGGTACCCCATTTCCCTCCTCCCTGTCCCCAACCCACTGGGGACCCTCCTCAGTGGGATTGCTGGACTGGTCCATGGTTTAGGGGTTATGATTGTACACAAACCATTTTCTTCTTTGTGTGTTGTTGCTGAGGGCGGCAATGTCTCTGGATATTCTCTCCCACCATGGCTCTTACAATCTTTCCACCCCCATCAATAGCATCATTTTCTGGTTGTGAAAAGCTTCTCTAGACCCCAGATGAGCACAAGAATTCTATTTCTTTGACTGCCCAGGTCTCCTGCTCAGAAGGTCTGATTCATCCTGTTTGCAGTGGGTGAAGGAACTTGTATTTGTAACAAGGCCACGTGGTGATGCTGACCAGCACCGAGGCCGACAATGGAACTGACTTTCCTTATCTGTAGTTAGAAAAAAATCAAGACGTTTGGATTCTACCTTTCTATTGGTTCTTAGAATTTTTTGTTTGTTTTAAATATGAAACAGAGTCACACGGTGTACCTTAGGCTGGCCTCAAATTTGCAGACCTGCCTCCTGAGTTCTGAGATTACATTCCTGGCCAAGATGATTAGATTTTAAATGCTGAACCTCAAGTCAAATTCTCTGTGCAAATGGATTTTTCTCCTCCATCCAATGCAAACAATACATTAGCTCTGTGTCCTGGATATGTTCTGTGGGTCCGAATCTGTGTGAAGGACTTTACGTGCATCATTTGATTTCATTCACGAAATTCCTCCGAGGCGCTATGTTATTACCACAGCCACATTCCTGTTGCTTTGGGAAGATGAAGTGAAAGTACAGTGAGGATCAATAACTTGCCCAAAGCTGCAAGCAAATCCAGAACTTGAACTGGAATTTGTGATATTTATTTAGGATCCTAAGCTTCAGTTCAAAAGGAGGCAGGTAAAGCCAGAACTCACGGGCTGCATGTGCCGGTGGATCTTGGCAGACGTGAGGCCTGGGACAGAAGCAGATGGGAGAAAGCTTGCTAAGGAGCTTGACCCAAGGCGGAGACGCCTGTGTCCAGTCCAGGAGGAAGGAAGGCTGGAGCCTGCTGGTGGCCCTGGGGCTTCTGGGAGGCCAGCCTAGGAAGGGGCACTTCCAATGAGTCCCAGCAGTCCTGGGAAATCTGCCTCTTTGGGCTTGTGTCATTCTTCCTGCTTTCTTTTCCCTAAGCTTGTTATAGACGACAAACGAGCAGCTGATAGGGCTCGAACATGACCCAGTAACTCCACTTGTTCAAATTTATTATACAAAGGTTAGAGGAGAGGAAGGTAAGCAGTGCACTAACACATATGATCACCTGCCTCTTGTGAATTAAAGGTCATCTCCAAGCCGGGCTTGGTGGCACACACCTTTAATCCCAGCACTTGGGAGGCAGAAGTAAGAGAATCACTGTAAGTTTGAGGCCACCCTGAAACTACATAGTGAATTCCAGGTCAACCCGGGGCTAGAGTGAGACCCTACCTCAAAAAACAAACAAAAAGTCATCTCCAAAAAAGGCTCCTTTATCAAAAATTGTTAAAGTTTTATGAAACATTGGCTTGTCAAGCCCAAGGCTGTGATTGCAACCAAGATCCAGACTCCTGCTTCCATGGGAGATGTTCCAACAGGAATAAACATCCTGTGACTAAGATGGACGCAGACTGTGGTTACTGCTGGGTGAGGTTTCAGAGTGACACAGACGGGCAGAGGAAACGTCTCTGGGAGGTGGCAGCTGAAATAGGTCTTGAAGAAAAGAAAGAATCCAGCCTCACCAAGAGCTGCAGCCAAGGCTAAGGGAATCACAAGTGCCAAGGTCCTGGGGCTGGCATGGGAGAGAAGGGAACCCCCTGGGGCCTGCATGGGGAGAGAAGGGAATCCCCTGCGGCTGGCATGGATGGTGCCCAAAAGGCAAACAATGGAGAGGGAAGGACTGACTAAGCAATGCCAGAGAACTTGGATTTTATGGAGATAAAAGAGGAGATCACTCATGAGTGACAGTGAAGGGAGAGTTAGGCTTTGTTTTGCATTCTCCCCAGTGCTTAAAGCAGCAAGCTTTTGAGGGTCTAATCAGGTCCCAATGGGGCAGGTTCTTTCTGCTCCACAAGGAGGCAGGGACCCTTCTGGCTTCTTCCCAGGCTATGTCACATGGCAGCCTGCAGGGGGCAGCAGGTTTGACAGGAGGAGGACAAGGAGATACAGAGCAGAGGGATCCAGGTTTGCTAAGCACACTTTGAGAGGGTGGAGATACCATGGAGCCAGTCAGGACAATGGTTTTAGATGTCAAAGGAAAAGAGTGGTTCTAAGATCCTGACAGCAAAAAGAGGATCTGGAGGCAGCCAGGGAAGGCCCAGACCCCAGCCCTGGAGCCCCACCACTTAGGGGGTCATTCAGAAGAAAAGGAATTCTTTAAAAAGTTGCATAAAAGGAATAGATGCTCAGGATGCAGACTGCATAGCTTGCTCATTCTCTGCTCCTGGGAACTCTGGATTTCCATGTTGCTGGTGATGCTGAACAGCTGGTTCGCACTGAGCAACAGGTATTTAGATGTCTCTCCTCACGAAATCACACAAGCCTGTTTGTTTTGCAGGAAGGCAGGTGAACTCTGGGAATCCTCTCCCTTTGCTCAAGTGTCTTTCTGGGTACTGGAGATCCATCTCTGTAGCACATGCATAGCTGTCTCCGTGTCTCCTGTGTTTAAAAATCAAGGCTCGGAACTCAGTCACCAACCGCTTTCCATACCTTCAAGGGCTGGAGCAGCTGCCAAGTGTGTGGCCTCTGGCCTGCCATGGCCTAGGGAAATGATGATGCCCACCTGGGCCATCAGATGTCCAGCAGTGACGTGGGCTTAGCATGGAAGCTCTCAGCACGGTAGCCTGCAGTCTTCTTCATGATTAGCTAATGTCTCTACAACAGAGTCTCCAGCTCCTGGTTCTTCACAGACCGTTGTGAGATTCCTCTATCTCCTTTGCTGTCAGGCCTGTGTCTGGAGATCCTGCTCTGTCGCCTGTCCATTTCATTCAGGCAAAAGGACCCATGTCCTGTGAACACAGGAGCTTATGTGTTCCCTGCATCAGGGCTCGGTGACTTTGGCTGGAAATGCCCCTTCCTGCCTCTGACCCTCTTCTTAGGTTATGCATTTGCACTATAACTGTAGGGAACAGGCTGGGATGGAGCTCAGTGGGCAGAGTGCTTGCCTAGCATGTACAAAGCCTGGGCATCCATCCCCAGCATGGCATCAACTGAGCACAGTGGTGCACACCTGTAATCCCAACACTCAGGAGGCAGGAGCATCTGAAGCTCAAGGTCATCCTTGGCTACATAGTGAATATGAGGCCAACCTGAGGATACATAAAACAGACTCTATCTCCAAAAAAACAAGACATAACAAAATGAACCCCAGGGAATGATTGACCCTCAGAAACAGAGGGTAATTGGTAAAGAGGCATGGAGAAGGCAGGCCTTGCTGGGCTCATGTTCTGGGGCCCATTATCCCCAAATACATCCTTCTCACTACACACCAGGTCCTGAACTACTGGCCAACTGCCCACCCATTGTTTCCAGATTCTTCCTCACACGGAAAAGCAAAGCCTTAGGTCCCAGGAAGAAGCTGCAAGACAGGCAGGTGTGTGCCTGAGCGGCCTAGTCAAGACTTGAGGATAGCTGTTCCAGCATGCACTGCAGCCCAAAGCTGTCAGGAACAAAGGTCTTCTGCTGAGGTCATGCCTGCTCAGGGCCTGGAGAAGGCCTGGAGGGAACATCTAGCTGCATCAAGGGATTCTGGGAGGCTCAAGATGCAGATTACATGATTTCCCAGAATGCAGTGTGGCCAGCCCTTCTGCAGCTCTCCGAGTCCCCAGAGATGTGCCCTAGAGCTACTTTCTGTGGGTAAGCAGTTCCTTTTCCACAGGTATGAAATCCAGAGCCTCTCCCTGTGGCTGAGATGACCTTAGCAGCCTTCATATGGAAGGGGGAAGGTACAGGAAGAGGGATGTTGTTCTGATGGTCCTTCCTCTGAGGTGAGACATGGAGAGAGGAGGGATGGAGAGCAGTGTTCACAGAAAGGAGATGGAAGTTGGCTGGGCAGGGCTCCAACCTGTGTCTCCCACTGCAGGGGAGCCAATGGAACATGGCAGTAGCTGAGCACTCATTCCCCACTGCTCATGTGATGCAGCACACAGGCTATCAGTGAGGCACAGACAAGGGGCCACAGCTAGTGTCAGACTGCTGCTTCCACAGAAGGAAGACCAGAGGCAGAGTGTATTAGCGTTCTCTAGGGGAACAGTCAATTACAAATGTAATAGAAAGGGGATTTATTGGATTTGCTCACGGCAATCCCACAATAGCAGTCTTCAGGCTCAAGAGTCAAGGAACCTATAGCTGCTCAGTCCACGTGGCTGAATGTCTCAGCAGTCCCAGGCCAGCACTGATGGCCTGAAGCCTTTCTGGAGAGCTGCTGCTCTTCATTCCAGGCTGGAAGACTGAGGAGACTTGTTTCTCCTGCCAATGAAGGATAGCTGAGCAGGATGGGTGCACGTGCAAGTCCTGACAAGCACCAGCAGTGAGGTGGGAGGAAGGAAGAGAGAGATTTCCTTCCCCTCCAGCTTCCTTTGATCCTGCCCCCTACTGAGAGGGCCATCCATTCTGGGGGATGGGCTTACTCTGGAGGAGGGACCACGTCCTTTGGTTAATCCTTCCTCAGAGACCTACCCAAGATTACTAAACATGTCAAGTTGACAACACAATTTAACATCATGGCGAGGAAGGTCCAGGGAACTTGGGGCCTACGCAGCCAAGTGTGGGCTGTGGGTGTGGATCTAGACATTCTTGGGTCTGGACTCCATGCTCTGCAGAATGCAAGACTGACTGTGGTAGTTTGAATGGATGTCACCTTGGCAGGATCCTAGGGTCCAGCCCTAAGGTGTTTCTGGGGTGGGTTTGGAATTCCAGTTATACATATGCAAAGATCAGTCTGAGCTCAAGCCTGGAGTTCCTGCCTTTTGAGAGTCTGGAGTGTGCTTGCTTGCTTTGGAGGAGCTGGTGATGGCTTTCTCTCTCTCTCTCTCTCTCTCTCTGCTGGGACCTGTGAAAGGGGGCCAGCCTCTTTTTTTGCCATTCTGGAACTTCCTCTGATCTGTTACTTCAATAAATACTTCCCTCCCAGAACTGTGCCTGATTTGGAGATTCATCCCAGCAGTGTGTGGCTGACTACGACAGTCACCCTCCCTTTCTCCCTCTCTTGTTCCTTTCTTCCCACATTCCTTCCTTCCTTCTTTCCTTGGATCCATTTATCTATTCAACTAACATAATTTTTATGTCTATCAGTTTAGATAGTGTGAAAACTATAAATCAAAAAACTGTAGCTTCTCCTACCTTATCACAGCAGGCCAGCCTTCTGAAGACACTAAGACTGCTAGCAGTTTGGTGTTCATGTGGTGCGATCATATGAAAAAATATATTTGTATTTACAAAGCAAATCCATTTTCCATGTCATTCTTTAATCTGTCTTTCTCCCCTTATTTCATAGCTTGGGCAGAAAAGGTGAGAATAGCAGCAAAACAGCAATATTTTTCTACCTTTTGTAGACTGTAAGGCTACTGTGCTTAACTCCTGGGGCACTATGGTCAGAACTTCCTGCCACTGGCAGTGTGGCACTGGGTGATCTGCTCCTGTGAGGTGACCCATGGTTCTTCAGCTTTATGAGAACAGATTTCAGAAGGGGGTTTCTAAGGTTTCCAAGGCCTCCTTTTTATTAACTCACGACAACAGCTCTGGAAGTGCTGTGAACATAGCCAAACTCAGAGTCCTGGGAAGGGCAGAGAGGCCCAGCCTGGATTTTAGGGAGTGGCAGGGCTTGGCTTTCTTCTTCATTGCCTGTGGTCTCTCTCCGAGTCAGGCTGTTGACTCTGCCAGAGCAGATGGCCTGGTTCTTGAGACAGCCAGACGCTGATACTCCTCAGCAAGAGATGACGTCTCAAACTCTGTGTGGTTGTGCCCAGATCTTTGGGGTAAGAAGTGAGTTTTTATTAACAAAAAACAGTATCAAAGAGTCACCTACTCTGGTTTTGCCATTCAGTGCTCCAAGCCTGTATTATGAATATCAACTCAATTAGTCCTCAGAAGAATTGTTACTATGGTCTCCACTTTACAAAGAGGCAGAGGTGGAGAGAGGTTAGGATCTTTTCTGGGATCACCTGGCTGGATTATTATCTCTTCAAACAATCCTCATCAAAGAGTATCGGAACTGCACTATTCTATTTGTGTATCTGGCTTTACGTGGGTACTGGGATATTGAACCCTGGCCAGCAGGCTTTGCAAGCAGGCAGTTTTAACCACTGAGCTATCTCCCCAGCCCTAAGCTGAATTATTCTAGAAGTTTCCTTGTCACCACTATTCCACCTCCTCCTCCACCCCCTACCAGAGAGTAGCAAAACAAGGGAGACCTCTGGGAGGTATGGTCTGGTCAGCTTGAGTAGAAATATGAAAGCACTTCCCATATTGTGCGAAATGATTAAAGTCCTTTTCTTTAAGAGGCTTCATTCGTTCAAACCATGTCAGAGGAACAAGTCCTTTGTCTTATTGCTTCAACCACTTAAAAATGGTGTTAGTGCAACTGGTTGTTTAGCTGTAAATCTTCTCAGATCCTTTTAGAATGCTGACAGAATGAAAGTAATGAACAGCTGGAGTGTGTTTTATGTGTTAGCCTCTGCTCTGAGGTTCTTTATCTGGACATTAGAGATACAGTGAGAGCCTCCATGGACCAGTGTCGATGAGGGGCTGAGCTCTGTACATTATCTCATGGACTACAACTACTTTTCAGGTGGGGAAAGGGAGGGAGAGGGAAGAACTGGCTTGTCCAGGGTTTTGCCCAGATCCAGCTGCCTTTGCTGCCCCGCTACCCCAACCTCCCCAGCTGCAGTGTGCGCTTACACTTATGCACGTGGACGGCTCTGTGCACCTTGGTTCCTGACCATTGCCTGCATTCTTGTCCTTTGCCTGATTTTACAGTTCTCCCCAAAGGTGTGAAAGGTGTTTTTCTGGGTTTGGCCATGCTACTTTCTTTGGCTAAAGTAATAAAGCAGACCCTTTAGACATCTGTTGTCACATGACTTCATAAACTGCTGTAGCCAAAGAGTGACATGTCTACAAGAGTCTGCTGTTCCCAGAAGAAATGTCTCACCAGGCTCCACTTCAGTCTGCTTTGGGTTGATTCACAAATACATAAACTAAGCAAATACTTCCTGTAGTAGTTCTTCAAGGATGGGCTGAACATTCTAATGAGAACTCTGGTTCAAGACAATATGAACAATATACTTCTCAAAAGCAAGTTAGTTCTGATAGAGATCACAAAGGACAGAGAGAGAGAGAGAGAGAGAGAGAGAGAGAGAGAGAGAGAGAGAGAGAGAGAGAGAGAGAGAGAGAACCAGGGCCTTCTGCCAATACAAACAAACTCCAGATGCTTGGGACCACTTTGTGCATCTGGCTTTACGTGGGCACTGGGGAACCTTTAACTGCTGAGCCATCTCTCCAGCTCACAAGCAGGAGATACACTGAAATAAATGAAAATTAAGACAAATCATATCGGAATGCATAGGTTGTGGCTAAAGCAGTACTTGGAGGAAAATGATAGCTGCAAATGTTCTTTAACATGAGCTTTCACTGAAGATACTGGAAAAATAGGAGTGGACTAAATTGAAAGCAAGCAAAGTGAGGGAAGTCATGAAGATGAGAGTGGAAATTAACGAGAAAGGGTTGGAAGCAAGCAGTATCGGCACAGCTAGGGGGCAGCTGCTTGGACAGTAAGCGACACTGGCAGTGACTGAGCAGCAAAGGGAAGATCTCCATCACTAGGTTCAGGCAGGAAAAGCCCTCAACGCCTACTGACCCACGCAGAAACTGAAAGGCTCACCAGCTCCGGTGTGGCGACAAATGAGGTCACTTACGTGAAATGAAGACATCCCCAGAAAAACCAACACTTCTGAAACTGACTGGTGAAGACGTGGACTATCAGTAGAGCCATAGCCTGTAGGGATGTGGGGTGGGTTCTCGCTCTGCTGCACTTGGCTGTGCTTGCCTTGAGCTTCTGAGACATTCTCCTGCCTCTGTCTCCCACCTCGTGTTCGGGATTCCAGAAGCCCATTATGAATTTGAAATCTTGACTTGGAGTTTGGGGATATTTCAGCCTGAGCCACAAGCACTTTATCCACTTTTTTAATATTTATTTCAGAGATGGGAATGCCAGGGTTTCCTGCCACTGAAAACAAACTCTAGATGCACGTTCCACTTTGTCTATCTAGCTTTATGTGGGTACTGGGGAGTTGAACCCAGGTTATCAGGTTTTGAAAGCAAGTGCCTTTAACCACAGAGCCATCTTTTCAGCCCTAAATGGGCATTTCTATAGGGAAGATATACAAATGGCTAACACAGGCAAAGATGCTTCATATCATTCAACATCAGAAAAAACGATAATCAAAGTTACAATGAGCTGCACCTGCAGAGCAATGAGATGGTTATAATGAAAAGGCAAACATCAACAGGAATGTGGAGACGCTGGAACCTCCGATGCTGTCAGGGGATGGAAGGGCTGCAGCCACTCTGGAATTCTTCTCTTACACACATGCCCAAGAAAAATAAGATATGCACACATTTAGGTATTATACAAAAGCTTTTCTATGACTGTTCAGAGCAGCAGTATTCATTATAGCCCAGACTGGAAAAATTAAAATGTCCATCTACTGATGAATAGGTAAACAGGTTTTATATGCACACAGTGGAAGAGGGTTTGGAATAAAAAGCAATGTGACCCTGACCCATGCTTCCACGTTGGTGAAACTTGTATGGAATGTCCATCACAGCAGCCCCAAAGGGACAGACATTCCTGGCTGCCTAGTGTTGGGAAGGTTGGAGACAGAGTGTGTCTGCTAATGGGATGAGGCTGAACTACGACATGATGACGGCGTTGTAAAAGCCATAGTGTTGATAGCTGATACATTAGCTTCATCAACATGGTGTGTTTAAACACAGTGCACTTACTGCCTGCAGCTCTCGAGGTCAGAGATGGGCAATGAGCCCCCATGGGTTAAAATCCTTCTTCAGGCTCCAGGGAGACTGCCTTCTCTGAGCTTCTCTGCAGCCTGCATTTCTTGCATTTCTTCGTTCCTTCTTCAAAACCAGTCCTGCAGTTTCCTGTGTCTGTCCATGAGTGTGACATTTACTCACAGGCAGCTCCCCATCACGAGGACCCTTGTGATTGCACACGGCCCATTTCTGAGAATCCAGGGTAATTAACGTCAACATCTCAGCAACACCTCCTGACGATATTACCTAAAAGAGCAGCTCGGGACTTTCTCCTTCTTACCTGGATTTCTGTTCTTCCCAGTCCTTACCGCTTCCTGCGGCTGTGGGTGTGCAGATGGGTTTGTAACTTCTCTTCTAGCTCCATGAGGTCAGAGAGTTTACCTGCCTAAATAAATCCTGGCCAAATCCCAGGGCCTGTAGCCGGCACTCTGTTTGCTGTTGCTCCCGGCTGCAAAGATGTGTTTGGGACTTTGCATCCTTTGGGCAGAGGGCCCCACTAGGATATAAATTTCTCAAAGCCTGGGTTATGTTTTACTAAAAAAGTACCCTGTACCTATGTAACGGGAGCTTTTGGGGTTCAGGAAAAGTCCTTAAACTCCAGCTCCTGAATTGGAATTGAACAGACTGAGAAGGATAGTTTATAAACTACTACATTTATTCAGGGAAGTCAGAAACACAAGGGAGAGTCCGTGAGCCAAGGAAGGGAGAACAGATACACCCACATGGTCTGACAGCCCACTTGGGAGTTCATAGGCCTGGGGAAAATTATGAAAAGGGATTTTTCTTAAAAAAAAGGCTTACCCTTTAAAATTTAAAAGTATAGTAACAAAAAATACCCCTTTCCACTCTGGCAGCCCAGGACATGGTCTTAGCAGTGTTGGGACCTCTGCTACTCAGACGCTGAGGAACGAGCAGCAAAGATCTGGAAAGGGTATTACTGGGGTCAGGGGCTGTCCCCAGAAGAGGTTGGCACACCTGGGTAAGGTGCAGAGTGAAAGCTGATTGGATGCGGCTAGGGCAGACACTGAATTCTGCAGCAGGGCGGCTGTGTGATGTTCCTCTCAGCCTGACTTTTATTGAATGGCAGCAGATAGGGTATGAGTCTCATGTATGAGTGTCTACTTTATGGAAGTGAGTTTAGACCTGAGAGTGAGTGGTGTGGGGTCTGAGAGAGATACTGGACAAGGATGGGGACCAGAAGCCAAAGGAGACTTGCCTTGGAGCCGGGACTGAGACGGGTGGTTTCTGGGAACTCTGGTGTCCTATGCTATCACATCTGTAGTCAGAAAGCAAGTTATTGGTTGCCTAGAGATGGAGCCTTTGAAAATCCAGGCTTGGGCTGGAGAGATGACTCAGGGGTTCAGCAGCTTCCTGTGCAAGCATGAGATCCGGAGGGACCAGAGACCACCGGCATTGGCATCCCCGGATCTGACATAAACAGTTGGGTATGGCCTCACTTGCCTGCAACCTCAACCCCACATGGAAACAGAGTCCCAAGACTCACTGGAGCCCCGCAAGAATTGTGGAAGTTCTGAAAGCTCCGAAATCAGTAAAGAAATTCTGGCTCTCACCAAGACCAGGTGAACATCCAGGATGGCATGTTCTGCTTCGCACACCCAAAAATCCATCCTGCCCCAGCCTCTGACCTCTGATGGACAGAATGAGGGTGGTAACTGACATGGTTCACACAAAGCGCTCAGCCACATAAACGCTCCACAATGGCTGCCACGTTGTGGCTGGTGATGGTTAGATTCTGAGCCTCAGTTTCGCCTCCTGATGAGTGGGGTGATGGCTCCTGCCTGTGTACCTTGTGGGGTTGTTCTGGAGGCTCTAGCAAGCTGGTAGACAGGAATGTGCTCTGAGAAGGAACAAAAGCAAGATTAAATGCAGGAGGTGTTTATGATTTTGGCCTTCTTGGCAAAGGATATTCAGCTCCCTGCAGACTGGGTTGTGCAGGCTCAGGGGAGCCTGGCTTGTGGCTGAGGAACAGTTCTGTCCTGCCTGCAGCCTCATTTGGATGCAAGTGGTGGCCACCCCCTCCATGGACACACTGGGCAGCTGTTGGTGGAACTACACAATGTCTAGCCTGCCTGCAGACCACACAGGACCCTGGCACCACAAGCCCAGGCTGGGAGGGAGGGCAAGCTGAAGGGAAGGCCAGAGGAGACACTAACTGCAGCCCTGGTACTTTCTGTCCTGAGGAGATGGTCTGGAAGGGAGTAGGAGTTCCTGCTCAAGTCGACCAGGCTGCTTAGTAATCTTTTCTGCTAAGTCTGAACATCAAGAAGCTTTTCAGCAGCACGAAAGCTTGACAAGGTCTGGGGACAGTGGGACAACATCAGAGGATATCCACCATACTTCTCTTGAAAGTTAACGCAGGTTAAATTTAGGGTTTGGGTTAAATCTAAAGAACTTAGTTAACTTAGACTAAGAAGTCTCCCTCAAAAGGCAATCCAATATAGGAGTGCCACCTGGGCTAAGAACCAGCCGCAACTGGAGGTGAACCACTTCTCGTCCCCCTCCACCTTCTGCAGGAGGTGAACCACCTTCTCGCACACACACAGGTTGGCTTCATGAGTGTGCAACATGTACACTAGCATGTAATGTTACACTTGGGGCTCACTCTGGACTTAATATGATACCTCCCTCCCTGAGCTTCATTGAAATGTAATAGACAAAGTAACATATGTCTAAGATGTTCAATGTGATGCTGTGACATGTACATACATGATGAAATGATGACCATAATCAAGGTAAGGTAATTAACAAATCCATTACCTCACATAGTTCAGTGTGTGTGTGTGTGTGTGTGTGTGTGTGTGTGTGTGTGTGTGTGGTGAGAAAACTCAAGATTTGTTCTCTTGGCCAAAGCCAACTATATGATACAGTATTCTTAACTGCAGTCCTGTGTGCTGTATGTTAGGTTCCCACACCTTATTCCTCTCCCAACTGAAAGTCTGAACCCTTTGACCAGCATTTCTCCACCACCTTCTCCACCCTCTGTACGCCTCCATTCTAGTCTCTGCTTCTATGTTCAGCTTTCACATGGATATGAACTGCACCATATTTGTCTGTGATTTAGCAGATGGGACTTCCTTATTTCTTTTGGACAATTTGTATTCTGCAATTTTATGGAATTAATTTATTCATCATCAAAATTTTTGGTGTAATTTTTAGTGTTTCCTCTGTAAAAGATCATGTCATCTATAGAGAAAATTTCATGCCTTCCTTCCTCATTGTATGCTTATTATAATTTTTTTTTGGTTTTTCAAGGTAGGGTCTCGCTCTAGTCCAGGCTGACCTGGAATTCACTCTGTAGTCTCAGGGTGGCCTTGAACTCACGGTGATCCTCCTACCTCTGCCTCCCGAGGGCTGGGATTAAAGGCGTGCGCCATCACCCCAGCTGTATGCTTATTATTTAGTTTTTTTTTTGGGGGGGGGAGTTATTTGTGAATCCTGGATATTAATCCTCTGACAGGTGTGGAGCTGGTAAAGATTTTCTTCCATTGGGTAGGTTGTCTCTTTGCTCTGTTAACAGTGTCTTTTATTGTTCAAAAGCTTTTTAATTTCGTGAGGTCCCACTTGTTGATGAGTGTTTTACTTCCCGAACAACTGGGGTTGTGTTCACAAAGTCCTTGCCGAGGCCAATATGTTGAAGTGTTTCCCCTGCTTTTTCCTCCAGTAGTTTCAGAGTTTCAGGTTTGATATTAAGGTCTCTGATCCACTTGGACTTGATTCTTGTGCATGGAGAGAGATAAGACTCTATTTTCATCCTTCTACATATAAATATCTAGTTTTCCCAGAACCATGTGTTAAAGAGGCTGTCTTACCTTTTTTGTATGATTGAGATGCTCACAACATTTTGGCCTGCCTTTTGCTTGTGACTCATCCTTTGTTGGTTTATGTCTATTGACCAATTCTTGCAAACATCACATAAATCCCCCTTCATCATTGGAATGGTTGAGATCTGAAATGTCCCCCAAAGACTCTCGTGTTGAAGTTTGGTCCTCATTGCAACAGCATGCAGAGGTCATTTGATCATGAAGGCTTTAACCTAATTTAGCCTAATCATATGGATTAATTCATGGACAGATTCACATGAAGGCTTCAGTCTAATCATATGGATTAATCCATGGACAGATTCATAGCTGAATAGGTGGGGTCCAATTGACAGTGGATCACTGGGGCATGCCCTTGTCCCGGCCCCTTTATTATTTTTTTTGCCTCCTTTCTACCAAGAGGTAAGCCACTTTGCTCCATAATCTTTTGATTCACCACAGGCCTGGAACCTCTGAAACCATGAGCCCAAAGAAACCTTTCCTTCTTTTTAAAAAAATTGAGAACATTATTATTATTATTATTTCGTTGCGTGAACTTTATTGGAGAGAACATTATACGAACATTTTGCAAACCCTCATTCCACCGAAGGCCTTCCTCACTGGAGTCACGAGGCAGGAGGGACACAGTGTCTCAGAGCCCATCTTTCCACCCTTTCCTCCTTTTAATTGCTTCTTGCTGGTATTTTCTCAGCGTGATGGAAAGCTGACTGATCATTATGTTGTGTGATTGACTTAATGTGATATTTAATTAGGTACGTGAGTACTTAATGCTTGTCAATTTTGATTTACTTTTTAAAAACTCCTAGTTCTGGTCATTTATTCAATTATCTTTCTTGTTTATTTCATTCTAATGTCTTCTAGAATCTTGATGGTTTCCTCCTTCTGTTAACTTTACTTTGTTTTTCTTCTGGTTCCTGGAGATATCATGCTAGGTTGTTTTGTGAGATCTTCATTTTTATTCATGTAGGCGTTTTTGTTTGAAAACTCATTTTGCTGTAGGTCGTAAGTTTTGGTGTGTTGTATTTCCATTATTTTTCTTATCTCAGATACATTTACATTTCCCTTTTGATTTCTTCCTTGGCTCTGGGTTTTCAGGAATGTATCTAATTTCCATGTATTTGTGAATTGTCCAATTTCCCTCCTGTCATTAGTTTCTAGTTTCATACCCTTGTGGTTGGAAAAGATATTTGATACAATTTCAATCATCTTAAATTTGTTAAGGCTTGTCTTATGGCCTGATATCACGGAGAAGGCATTGCCCACACTCAAGAGGCACATGCATTCTGTTACTGTTGGATGGAATAACTAGTCTCTATGTCTGCAGGCTGCTTGGTCTGTATTTACATGTGCTGCAAACATATTATCTTTCTGTTTGAATGACAGATCCTTGGAAAAAAGTTGGGAGCTAGAAGTCCCCTCCTATGGTCATTATTGCTATTTATTTCTTCATTCTGTCCTATTAGTATTTGGTTTATATACTAAGCGCCAGCATTGATCATATATATTACCACTGTTACATTTTCTTAGTGAGCCGGCCCCTTTATGATTGCATATTTACTATCTTGTCTGTTTTAATAGATTTTAACTGAAAGTCTTTATTTTGTCTGATAAGAGAGCCACCCCTGCTGTCATGCTATCATTTGGCAAGTGTGTGCATGGGCACCTGTTTCTAGCCCTTCACTTTCCTCCTGTGTCTGTCCTGAAATCTAGTCTCTTATTGGTCGTCTGTTGTGGTACCCTGTTTTGTCCCCTTATTCAGCAACTCCTTGTTTTTTGATTGAAGAATTTAATCAGTTCATAGTATTTATAAATAGGACAAAACTTATAATTGCCAGTTTATTAATTGGTTTTGTCAGTCATGTAGCTTTTCAGTTTATCATTTCTCCTCTTTTTATCTTCCTCTGTAACTATTGCTTTTAAGCAATATACTTCCTCTGCCAATTTAGTATCTACTAGACACATTTTATTTGTGGTTACCTGAGGATGATTAAGCCATCTGCTATGGTTTATATATAGTTATGCTTCTTAGGCGGGAAGATGGTTCAGTGGTTAGAGGACCTTGCTTGTCTATAGGTATGCTTTCAAAGGGCTTCTGCTAAAGTCTTGGCCTCCAGCTGGCAGGGTTGCTGAGAGGTGGTTAGACAGCGAGGTCTCTGCCTTCATGGATGACTTAATCATCATACTGGAAGGTGACAGAACTGTGAAGGGTGGAACCTGTTGGAGGAAGTAGGTTACTGAGGATATACCTTTCAAGGGTATCTTGTCCTTGGACCCTTCCTACTTCATTCTCTGGCTCCTGGATGCTTGAGGTAGGCGGCCTCATCTCCACATGCTCCCACCATTGTACTGTTCTGACCCACCTGCTGACCAAAGTAGTCAGCAGAGCCAGTGGACATTGGACTGAAACCTCTAAAACCATGAGCTTAAATAAATCATTCTTCTTTTCAAATGTTTCCTCAGGTATTTGTCACAGCAAAGGAAAAGCAATCAAACATTTTATAACAGTCTATTTTAAGCTAGTATCAACTTCAATTGCATACAAAAGTGCTACACTTTCATCTCTTCCATTTCATGTTAGTAATGTTATATTTTATATACTTACATACAAATAATTGTACATCTCTTAGCAGACTATTATTATGTAGTTATTAGGATACTATTATGTAATTATATTTCAACACCTTTGCCTTTTAATTTTTATACTATCGTTAAAAGTGATTTACAAGCTGGGTGTGGTGGTGTATGCCTTTAATTCCAGCATTTGGGAGCAGAGGTAGGAGGATCACCATGAGTTTGAAGCCATCTTGAGACTACATAGTGAATTCCAGGTCAGCCCGGGCTAGAGTGATAACCTATCTTGAAAAACCAAAAAAAAAAAAAAAAAAGTGATTTACTGGGGATAGAGTGATCTTCATCTTTTTTCCTTCTTCTTTCTTGATGCCAGGAGAATCAAACCCAGGCAGGGCCTGTGCACAACAGACAAGCACTGTGACTGAGCCCCTCCTGTTCTTCCAGCTATCTAGCTTCAAAGAACCTGCTTGAGTTGGTTGATCCTTTTCCTCTGTATGACTGAGCCATGTGTTGAAGCTCTCTGCTGGTTGGGTCCACTCCGTACCCTCCAGCTCAGGATTCTTCTGGTTCTTTCATGTCTCCTATTTCTTATTACATATTTTGTTTGTACATTGTTTGTACATTGTACATTGTTTGTACACTGGTTTTGTTCAGTGGTTGATTGTTTTCTTATCTTCTTTAAGATGATTATCTTGAACTCTTTATGAGATTATAAATTTCTATTTCTTTGGGGTTGATCACTAGAGCTTTTTTGTTTTCATTAATGGTGTCATCTTCTACCTTATGAATTGGGATTTATGTAGCCTTGTGTTGGTGTTTGGGGCATTTGAAGGAAGAAACACCTCTTACAGTCCTTCATCCTGCTTTTAATAGGCAAAAAGCTTATTTTTTTGGCCAGATCCTTGAGCCAGTAGGATTGCCTCTGAGATTACAGTTGGATTGGGTTAGAGTGCAGAAGTCTGCAGCTGATGGGTCTCTTGCCTCGGTCTTCTGTGGAGTGGATCCTGTCTGATCTCTGGGGTGTTGGGATTGCTGCTAGACCTTGATCAGTAGGATTGGCACTGAGACAGGGGTCTATTTCAAAGTCCATAGTTGGGTCCACTGGTGTTTTGGACATGTCTGGCTTCTGTCAGGTACCTAGGTTTGTCCATGGATGTGAAGAGTGGCCCTGAACTGGGTCACAGGCCTGCTTGAGGACACATAGCTGAGAGTGAGGGCCTAGACCCGTCTTCATGAATATTGACCACCTGGCCTTCTGTTAGGTGCTGGGACATACCTTGGACTTTTCATGGATTGTGACTGAATAAGATTGGAGCTGAGTGACAGGCTGCTTTAGGGTCCACAACCATGGCTGAAGCCAGTGGCCTATTAACTAACACAGGCTGGTGTGGCTTCTCCTGACTCTCCTGGATGGACAGTACTGCTGGCACTACGAAGGGCAAGCAAAGCTACGCCTGAGTCCACAGGAGCAAGGGCAGGATTCCCTGCGCCAGGAATCAGGGCCACCAAGTTCACCATGTGGGCACAAGCATCCCTTCTCAAAGTGTCCCTTTGGCCTGGGATTCAGAAACCTCTTACCTGGACCCCAAAGCTTGTGCAAAGGCTTTTTTACTATGGTGTTTGACAAGTTACTGCTACCGTGGGGAGATGTGTCAGGGACTTCTTATTCTCCTGTCTTGCTTAACACAATTTTGATTCAATGTTGTCATTGTCATGAAATTCTAGTTATGTTTGCTATAACTTGGTTAAGTGTTCCATACAGGTCCAGTGTTGAAGGATTCGTTCTTGCAGAGGTGACATTGAGAGGGGTTATGGACCGTTAGGAGATGAGAACTTGAGGAAGGTTCTTGGGGTCATGCCCTTGAAAAGAACTGTGGGACCCCAGACTCTTCCTGTTCTTTACTTTCTGAATCATAAGGTGTGCAGTGTGCCTCACTGTATGGACAATGTACTCTGCCATTGTCATTGGCATATCCAAAGCAATGGTTCCTTCACTGAATGGGCACCCCCAAAACGGAGTCAAAATAACTCTGGGTTAGTTAGCTCATATTTTGCAATTAACAAGAGACTGAATGAGTTGACTGATGAAACGTTTGAATAGGGGCTCTGAATCTCCTTTTATACTGAGTTCTACAAACGATGTAGCCAATCCTGCCCTTGGGGCTGGAGCCAGGCTCCTCAGCCCTCGCCCCAGGTCCAGCTCCTCCTGAGCTGGTGGCCCAAGGCCCAGAAACTGGGGGAACTCATGGCCCAGCGTTGGCAAGTTGCTGATGGGACTGAAATCCAGCCACAAGGCCAAGTCTTGCAGGGAACCAAGGGAAACCACAGCCAATTTCAATATTTTTTTCTAGAATTCACTTTTCTTCTCTGAGAAACAGAGGGTTCTTAGTATATAATTTCTGGAGTCCTTCCTGGTCCTAGCGTTTAGCAGCTTTATGATTCTCTTGCCGTCTTTGTTCCCAGTTTTGTATGGCTCCCCCTGTGCTCTGCTGGGCTGTAGACTGAGGGTCCCTGGGGTGCAGAGATGCTGGCTTGAGCAGCTTAGGCAGGGTCCTTGCTTATCTTCTCTGTCATAGTGACTGATTTTTTTTCCCACAAGGTCCCCAGTGAGAATATAAACATACCTGGGAGAAGTAATGTTTGTGGCTATTTTCAGCTCAAATTTTAGTGATGTGACCTTCACTGGGGGATGGGTAGAGGAGTTATACAGTTTATGAATGGATGACAGACCCCCCCCGAGTCATAATCTGTCCAAGGCTGGGCAGCCCAGACCCCCTGAGGTGGACTCAAACACCATGGACTGCGGACTTTTCTCGTGGCCCCTCTCTTCCCAGAGCCTGCATTGTGTCTGCAGTGACCTGCAGCTTGCAAAGGCATCTGTTCTCATTTCTGAGCTGTTAGCTGAGGACCCTGTGCTACGCTTAACACATTTTCTCCTAATCCTAGGATACTGGGCAATGCTGTTGGGTAGTGAGAGGTGTGTAGAGTGGAGGAAAAAACCCCATTATCGTGGCTTTATGGTACTCTTTGCATAGTCCCCTTTTCACTCACCTTGGGTAACTGAAGTGGATTTTAGAGTATTTTGCCTGGGGTACAGAAGTGAAACCCCAGCCGGATCTGCTAGGCTAAGCCATGGGGTTCTAAACTGTGGCTTTTGACTCTGGATGCATCCTTGTAGACAGCTGCTGTACAGTGGCTGCCAATTACTGGATCCTGTGATATACCAGACACCAGCCAATCTCTCCTTCACTTGACTTAAGTTAAACATCTCAGTAAAGTGGTAGTGATGCAGGATTTGGGGGTTCAGGAGAGGATCCCCAAGTTTATGGATCCCAATTTGGGGTCCTGTTCTATCTTTAACAAAGAACTGACAAAGACGAACTCAAGAAGGATAAATTATGAATTATTAAGTTTATTTAGGGAGAAATTATAAATTGTGGGGTTTATTTAAGGGAGATAGGGGTCTAGGAAGGAAGACTAGAGCAGTCATAAACACATGGGAACCAGGAAACATGCTCTCATGTGGAAAACACTACAGTTTATAAGGTCTGTAGGGAAAGACTGGAACAGAAGCACAAGCTCGTGGAGGGGAGCCACAAAGCCCACGTAGGAGAAACTGAGGCTTTCAAGTAGACATCGGAGTAGACCTGCAAGCAGGTGGAAGGTAGAGCTTAGGGGTATATGTAGGAAGACTTAGAAGGAACACTCATGGCATCGGCCGTGTGCTTTCATATGGAGAGATTCGAGGAAAGATGTGAGGAAAGCTATCAAAGCAGAGACCAAGAAATCCAGAGGAGAGATGAATAATGAAGAGAGTTACACTCCTGGTCACTCTGAATTTAAAGAATTTACACAGGCAGTAGGCTTCAGAGTTAGAGAAAGCACCAACGTGGAGATCTGGGGTATAAGGAAAATATGCATGTGGTAGATCCAGAGAAAACATCACATGTGTAATTCAAGTGAGAAGCTACCCCAAGGTATAAAACAGAAGCAAGCCGAGAATTACTCAGATCAAGAAAGTGTTATGCTCTCCCACCACCAGAGGCCAGAGTCACGTGTATCCAAGCAGCACAGGGAAAATACAGAGAACACAGATATTCAAACCACCCATAATGCTGCACCCTAAAGATCACTGTGGTTAATTTATTTTAATGTCTGCTTACTATTTTTATTTTGCTGTGAGTATGGTATATATACGTGTAAATGTGTGCACCCTGTGTACTCATTGGGTGGGGACCAGAAACTCTTGCACTTTATTTTTCTGAAACAGAGTTCCTCACTTCCTGTGGAGCTCACTATCTTTAGGTTAGACTAGCTGACCAGGGAGTCCCAGTGCTCCTCCTGTCTCTGCATACATCAACACCTGAGGTACTGCATGTACTGCTGTGCTTGGCATCTTCATGGGTGCTGGGGATTGAACTCAGGCCCTCCTGCTTGTCAGCAAGTGCCTGTACTTACCGAGCTGTCTCCGCATCCTGAATATCCTGTTTAGACCATCCTTTGTGTATATTCATAAAATACCTTTATTCTATATATCGTGTTATGTAGCTGCATTCTTCTCCAGCCCCCCCAGACAGACAGACAGACAGATAGACAGACAGACAGACACATGCATCCACACACTCATGCACACAATGCTCTTCCATGCCAGCTCCTATGGAGCCTTCCTACCTTTACATCTTCTGGGTGGCTCTTTACATGATGTGAGTAATAAGCACATTCTAGAACCCCTTCCCACTGCCATCAGCAATGCTTTAACATCCATATCTCTGCATTTCCCCCACTGCTTCTTTAGTTTCATCATTAGAAGGATTCATTGCTATCAAAAATTAGGCCCATGATTTAGGTTTTTGGTACAGATTATTGAAGTAAATGCATTCCCATCAACAATACTGAGAGCCCCACATTCTCCCAGCTCATGGCCTCGTTCATTCCAGCAGGTGAAAAGTGGTGTTTCCATCATTTAAAATTCCCTCTCAGCAGAGGGCTCTCACTTTCCCGTTCATCCAAATGATGGTTTGGCACGGGGATGCTTCATTTGACGCAGCCTGCTTTGAAGTGGGAGTTTTGCAGCCCAACTTAGAGAATTACAGTACAGTAGAGCTATAAGGAACCTTACAACTTGTCCTATATGCTCACCGTAAGGAGGGGAAACTGAGGCTCAGGATACTTATCCATGACCACATGACACAGCAGCATAGCAGGGGTGGAATTACAACTCTGAAGACAGAGATTCTGGAATTTCTGCTTGTTTTGATGCTTGTGGTGCTTCGGATGGGCCTTGTGCATCCTAGGCAAGCACTCTACCACTGATACATCTCCTTGTTTTGGTTTTCTTACCTAGTTTTGAGCATTGGTTGGCCAAACTTACCCCTAATGAATACACCGCTCCTGTGTGGTTCAGAGGGTAGTCCCATTGGGCACACAATAGGTGCTTGATAATGTATTTATGGGATGAATACTACAAATCAGAAAAAAAAAGATAGTACATTGTCTCCAAATGTGATCAGCATTCCAGGAAGGCAGACTTCCACCAGGTACCCTTTAGGGGAAAATGCCTTTTCTTTTTTAATTAAAAAGGAAAATGAGTGGGCTGTTGGAATTGGTGGAGGAGGGGAGCTGGCTACATGTTTGTTTGGATCTGTCAGGCTGCAGGAATTTCCCTTGGGGTGCTTTGTCCTCCCAGAGATGGGCTGATAGGCACAGCTGGAGCTGATGGAGAGGGGGCTTTATTTCCTGGTGTTCCTAGATGACCCAGGCCTGGCTGGGTCTCCAGTGACTCTAGAGGACTGTCATGTCCCATTGCTGTGATTTTCTCAGTGCTGGTCACTCTCTTGTCCCTGGCCTTCACCCAAGACCATCTGCAGCCTTTATATCCACAAGAGTGTTGGTGCTCTGGGCCTTTCCTGACTCCAGAGGTGGCTGGGTCAATGGAAGACCACAGTTTCAAGCTGGCTTCATTTCTGATCATGGTGGGCCTGTTACCCCACACGGACTAGCACCTCCATTGCCTGGGTGCTCATCACAGACTTCGTTTGCCACTTTTGCCCATGCTGATACAGACACCCTCATTTCTTCTCTTCACCAAAGCTTCCCAGAATCTTAGTGCCGGAGCAAAGCCTCTCCCCACTTTAGCCAGGTCTCCATGGTCTACCCCCGCCTGGCCTTTTGCAACCAGCTGGGTAGCCTTGGAGCAGTGTCTCCCCTTTCTGAAGCCCAGTTCCCTCATCTGTGAAGTAGGCATTGTAAGGCCAGTCATTCTGACGCCTATGAAGATATCACCACTTTTCAATTACTCTTAACTCTTCCAGGCTTTCTTTTGCCAAAAGAAATGACCAATTCCCAAGATTCTCAGAAAACCTTTCCTCCTGCAAAAGAACAGCCTGCTTTTATTCCAAGCTCCCTTATTCTCTAAGGGAACCTGCTTTCTCTAGTTATGTCCTGTTATGTCTTAGCCCAAGCCAACAGTGTCTGCACAGAGAGAATGTGCTTGTTGAAGCCATTTCTCTCCCAGGGCTGTACTGTGATATCACTTCCGATGGACAATATGGTTGTGAAGTTTGAAGCCTCACATCTCATCTCAGTCCACTCCCCCTGGGAAGAAGAACACACATACTTCCTCACTAAGAGCCCTCCTTCAGCTTGGTTTCCACAAAAACATGGTTCCCAGAAGCAAGGGTCTGGCCCCTGTGACTGATTTATTCAAAATGTTCTCAGGAAACCCATCGGATGTTTTCTCATCATATTTTTGTCAACAGGCACAGATGACAGGAAAATTGATGGGCAAATATAAAGGAATGAGAATGAACCGAGACACTCCTCAGGGGATCAGGGGACTGAGCAGTCAGTGTAAGGGAGTCTGTGGCCACCTGCTGAGATGCAGAAATTGGCTTCTTAGTGGGCCCAGGTGGTCAGGAAGGGTGTCGCTGCAAAGGTGAAGACTTAGTGTGCCCAGCACATCAATTAGATTCCAAAGGATTATTTCCCTTGCCTGGCACAGCAACACTGCACACAGTTAGCCTCCCTGAATTGAAAGCCACTTGAACTCCAGCCGGAAGAATGAGCAAGATGGAGGTGGACTGTGTGAGCTGGTATTTCCATGGATGCTTCTGGGGTGGGTTGTCAGCATGGAGAAAAGACAGCTATACAGGACTCAGCTGTTAGCAAAGCACTCCTTGTGGGCACCAACTTTTGTTTCTCATCATGGCCCCAGAAGCTCAGTTTGTGGGGAAACTGAGTCTCCAAGAGGTTCAAGTTGGCCACTGATACAAAAGGTGGTAAAACCAATACCAATGCTGAGCACAGTAAGTCCAGAGCTCTCTCCAATATAAAAGCATGCCTTCCTCTCTCACTCCCTCTCTTCTTACCTCCCTCTTTTCTCTTTCTTTTTTCCTTCCTCCTTCCTCTCTCTCTCTCTCTCTCTCTCTCTCTCTCTCTCTCTCTCCTCCATGGAAAATTAGAAGACTGAGGAGTCCAAAATGATGTGCACTGGAGGTTTTGAATGTGAATTATAACCATAAGCCAGCATCATGACATACTTGTCCCATGAAATTGCCAGGGCATCACATCATGCCCCTGACTCTGGACCCCAGCAAATGCCAGAAGGCTGGGGCAAGGTCACCAGCAGCAAAATTATTGTGGCAATGTGTTCTCAGCCTTGAGGCCTGAGTGAGTTACTGACCCTCTCCTGGAGGCAGGAGCCCAAGGAGAGAGACTGAGAGATGATTTCAGGCAGGGAGGAGACTGGAGGACTCATTTCCTCCCTGATTGCAGAGGGAGGGTGCCTGGACTTGCATCCATGTCTAAATAAATCCTCCATCACTTGAAAACTGCCAAGATGTTAAAGCTGAAGACCTGTTCTCAAAGGCAGGAGCAGCCCTGTCCATCGCCTCTGAAGTCATACAGGCAGTACTGCCCTGCCTCAGAACACTCAGGTGGATGGTGTGTCCAGATTCCCTATATGTGATGTGTTGATTATAGGATAGACCATTCATTGAAAAACCAGTATAAGTATAGACAATAGACTATGATAGTTCACTCCCCCATTGTCCCCTGCCAAATCCACCCTTCATTGAATCCCCTCTTTTCAATTATTTTCTCTTCTATTTTGATGCCATCATCTTTTCCTCCTATTATGAAGGTCTTCTGTAGGTGATGTCAGGCAAGAATATCAAGGCCTCTTTGCGTCTGGGAGACGCAGCCCTGCACTTTCTTTGGCTCTTACAATCTTTCAGCCACCTCTTCCGCAATGATCCTTAGAGAGCGTGATAAAGAAGTCCCAGTGCTGAACACTCCACTGCCACTTCCTTTCAGCACTGTGGTGAGTTTTGAGTCACCCCACTGGTCACTACCATCTGAAAAGAGAAGCTTCTCTAACCAAAAGTGAGAGGAGCATTAAAACATGGGCATAAGCATGTGTTTAGAGGGCAGTATATTCATTTAGCCCAACAGCAGTAAAGGACAGACCATTTCTTAGGATACCCTCGCCAGGTGATGATCCTGATCTCAAGAGAGTGGAATGGCTATAGAAAATGCTTATTTCTCCCCCTTCATTCCTCCCATATTTCACAAGTACATGTAAGAAATTCCACTATGTGGTGAACAGTAGTGGACCTTGCAAGTCTTAAGACTGGCCAGCAGGCCAAATGTGCTAACTGGAGCAATAGAGGCATATCTGTCATGGGGTGAACCAACAGCTGTCTAACTGGACTGGAGGCCTGCTCCACAGGAGGGAATACATGGCTGGTACTGAAGAACTAATCAAAAGCCTTGGTGGGGGGATCATGAGCCCTAGGGGAGCAGGTGCCTTCTGACCTGAAATGCAATGTCCTCTCTTGCCTTGGTCTCCAGACACAGCAGCCCTCCTGCGGATTAGTCTCCACAATATCAGCCAACTCCTAACCAAATCTCTTTCTCACAGGTCCTCCCAGTGGCTCTGTTTCTTTGGATCACTCTGACCACACCCCATGCATACCTACAGAGTCTTCTGCCTGGACCTTCAGGGTTTCAGTCCAGTCTCTCTTGCCCATAGCTCCTGTCCTTCCTGGCCTCAGCAATCCTTGCACTGCCATCTACAATGTCTTTCCCACCAGACTTTTGTGCTTGATGAAATCAAAAGGAGCCAAGCAGATCTAGAACGCTTTCTCACAATGCTCAGAGCCCTGCACACTCAAGAGTACATCTGGCACACCATCAGGGAAAGTAGTCCCTGCCATGCTTGGGGAACACCGAGTGGCCCAACAAATCCATTCCTTGCATGGCCTTTGAGTCCCTTCCATGTCAGTCAGTGCGAGAGAGGGACCAGGCTCTGAGTACTTTCTCTTGGCCACATGGAAGTCATTCAGAAGGGCCAACACTTCCATGTTCTCTTTTGCTTCCTGGAGAACAACCTGTTTTGTTAAACTGTCCCCCAGTTGCTCCCTCAGCCCCTGAGTGCCCTGTCTCCTCTCTGTATCAGCATTTGCCATCATCACACTAGAACTATGAAAGCGCTTGACTCTCTGGCTAGGGGGGTTGCTTGGCTCACTCACTGTTAGGGACTTTCAGAGGTGTTGCCTGGTAAGTAGAGTCTCTCTTCTCTGCCTGGTTTCCACACACATTGGGAAATTAAATAGAAGACAGGCCACGAGTATCTCACTAGCATTTTTTTTTCCAGATGAAGGTCAAGTTAGAGAACTTAGTTCCTGCATGGTCCAAATGGGCCTTCTAAGCGAACCCACAATGAGATGGGCTTGCTTGCAGCTCAGGGACCACACAGGACTTGGCCCCTGGGGATGAAGTGGCCCATTCCCTGGCTCCTCTTCTCGGAAACAAGAGCATTAGTCATTCCACATGGAAGGAAGCAAGTGTGTATTTGCTAGCATTCTGCTCTCCGACGACACTGGTTGTTAGTCTCCAAGACCTCTGACAGTGGCTCTCTAGACCAGCCTTTCAGGTTCTACCTATGGAGACGTGGAGACCCAGCGAGAAGGGACTTGCCCAAGATCACTTCATTTTCATCTGAGCATCCTGTAACTTCAAGCCTAAGGCCCATTTGGACCATGCAGAAGCTAACCTTCAGATACTGTTGGTAATGCTGTGATATAACTCCCAAGGGCCTCCCGCCGTTAGCCAATGCTGTAAGAATCCCTGAGCTGTCCTAGCAGGCTTACTCAAGTGGAAGCTGAGAGCAGGGCCCTGGAAGGTCCTGCCCAAAGGACATCTTGGCACAAGATCAGAACTGTGAATTCAGGAAACCCTGCTCTCAGGTCGGTCAATTCTCTGCACATAATTAAAAGAGGGAGAAGTGAAATGTCAGAAGGAAATATGCATTTAATTCATTTTAAAGAGCCCAGTTTGTTTTTGAATTGTGGCCTTTTTTTCCCTGCCTTAATTCTCGCCGCTGTAAATCACTTCAAAGAATGGTCTTGGAATGGAAAAGGAGCCAGGATGTGGAGAAGTGGAGAAGCAATCCTCAACATCCATCTTCTTCTGGCACCATTTCAGATCTGAGTGTGGAAGCATGGTGAGGAAGCGGAACACTTTAAAGGACATAGATTTCATTTTCTTTATGGCTTGAGATTTTCACCAAAAAGTACCTGAAGAGAGAGAGAAGAGCTTTTCCAAAGACATTGGGAGTAGCAAGCATTTTCAATTCCTTAACGGGAATGTGAACAGAAGCATCTCAAAGTCAGGACTTATCTGAGTTCACTAAACAAAACGAGGAAGGAAGGAAAGAAATATTGAAACCAACCTTGTATTTGGAAAATAAATGCTGTGATTTATTTGTGATTTCATTAGCATCTACTCAGGAGAAAGGAATCATGCTCTGAGTCAAGAGCTTCTAAACCAAGAAAGGAAGAAAGTAGGCAGGTATTTACAAGCTCCCTCCCTGTTGAGTTTTAAGCCTCTGTGGAGTAAGCCCTGGGGACTAGCTGACCCGGCTCCGCAGGGTCCCCGCAGTCCCGCCCCTAGAGGCCGTCCGTGGTAGTGCACCCAGGTCTGCAGCTGCAGAAAACCCGGCCGCCAGCAGACAGCGCCGCGCCACAGCCTCGCGGCGCTTCGCCTGCCTTCCGTCCCCATCCAGCCACCAGCAGAGCTGCAGGCTAGGGGATTCCAAAGAGCCGGAGACCTCGCACAGTGACACAGCGGGCGCCACCGGCATCCGCGCATCCTGGACGGAGGGCGCAGGCGTCGCCGAGGCCTTCGGCTGCGGTGCAACTTCCTCGGCGGCCAGCCAACTTTGGGCGGACCCGCGGGCCCGGCGCAGGTAGCTGGGTCCTGTCCTGCGCACGGGGGACACGAGGTCAGCGGGTGTGAGTCGGGGAGAAGGGAGGTTCGCTCTTCTGGTTCCCCGAGGAGCGCAGGGTGCTCTGAGAGGTCGCGAAGTGACAGGTGACAGGTGCGGAGCCCTTGAGTGTCGGGGGCTGCTGAGCGGGGCGGTGTGTACCCCAGGGGTACGGGGTGGGGGTGCGGGCCGGAGTCCCCAGCCAGCCAGCAGCTGTGGAAGTTCCTGGGAACGGGGCTTTCGAGGGCCAGCAGCCTTTTGGGGATCTCGGAAAGAAGTGCCCAGGGGTAAAGCTTCCCAGGAGAGGGACTGGCTTGGTGGTCCTGCCCGAAGTGGCTGTGCCGAGGGCCCTGAGGACAGGAGAGGTTTTGAGGGGTTCTTGGGGGCAGAGGCTGGTGGGGAGTCCTGGGCAGGTGGTTGGTTACGACCCTCCCCTCTCCGCCCGGGGAGCGGCTGACCCCTTTCAGGCATCCTTGCTCCCGTGGGCAGAGGATTGAGCACATCCACGGAGGCGCACACCTCAAACCCCAATTTTTTTGGGGGGGTGGCTGCTGAGCAACCAGGTGGCTGGGGGTTGTGTCCCGAGAATCCTATGGTTTGAGATTCCCAGAAGGGCCCCCCTGCCGCGTGCAGAGGGAAACGCGGCTCTTCTCACCCCCGCTTGTTTCAGGGCGGGACCGGCAGGTCAGCCCTCGAGGAACCCGGGAGAGGAGCCCAGGGAGACCCCGACCCAGCTGGGAGCGCGTCGGCCAGGCTCCGCAGCCCGGCTCATGGAAGGCGCGCTGGCGGCCAACTGGAGCGCAGGGGCCGAGGGCAACCGCACGGCCGGGCCGCCGCGGCGCAACGAGGCCCTGGCGCGCGTGGAGGTGGCCGTGCTGTGCCTCATTCTGTTCCTGGCGCTGAGCGGCAACGCGTGCGTGCTGCTGGCGCTGCGCACCACGCGCCGCAAGCACTCGCGCCTCTTCTTCTTCATGAAGCACCTGAGCATCGCCGACCTGGTGGTGGCCGTGTTCCAGGTGCTGCCGCAGCTGCTGTGGGACATCACCTTCCGCTTCTACGGGCCCGACCTGCTGTGCCGCCTGGTCAAGTACCTGCAGGTGGTGGGCATGTTCGCCTCCACCTACCTGCTGCTGCTCATGTCGCTGGACCGCTGCCTGGCCATCTGCCAGCCGCTGCGCTCGCTGCGCCGCCGCACTGACCGCCTGGCGGTGCTCGCCACGTGGCTCGGCTGCCTGCTGGCCAGCGCGCCGCAGGTGCACATCTTCTCGCTGCGCGAGGTGGCCGATGGCGTCTTTGACTGCTGGGCAGTATTCATCCAGCCGTGGGGACCCAAGGCCTACGTCACGTGGATCACGCTCGCGGTCTACATCGTGCCGGTCATCGTGCTGGCCGCCTGCTATGGCCTCATCAGCTTCAAGATCTGGCAGAACCTGCGGCTCAAGACGGCGGCGGCGGCCGCGGTGGCGGAGGGGCCTGTGGGGGCCGTCGGTGGCGGAGGACGCGAGGTGCTGGCACGGGTCAGCAGCGTCAAACTCATCTCCAAGGCCAAGATCCGCACGGTGAAGATGACCTTCATTATTGTGCTGGCCTTCATCGTGTGCTGGACGCCATTCTTCTTCGTGCAGATGTGGAGCGTCTGGGACGCCAATGCGCCCAAGGAAGGTAATGGAAACAGGACGGTGGTGGACCAGGCACTAGGTCTACACTTCCAGGGTTCTGGACCTCTTGGGGGCAGCGTCGTCCCATGGCCAGTAGATTTGGGGCAGCTAAGCTCCCTGAGCTTCCATAACTTCATCTTCTTCAACGTGGAAATGATGACAATGTACCATCTGCCACCAGGCGATAAGGGGACGAAATGAGAAAATACAGGGCAAGTTCTCAGCACAGGCCTTGGGCAACTTACAGATTTTAGGCCCTTTCTGTGGAGGAGCAATGGGAAGGTCTCTCCCCTTAGTGAGCCAGGGTAGAGGTAGGTTTCCAATCCACCCAAACTCAGGCTCCTCATACTTTTAAGTTCACTTTCTATTGAACCTTGACTTCAAATTCAAGTCTGGACCCATGAGGTCAGTGTTGGATGTGGGCACTCTCTGGAGGAGGGAATTTCGTTGATAAGGCATAGCTGAAAGGTGACCCCGGGCCCCTCTGGGGAGGTAAAGTCAAACTCTGGAGCCCTTCATCTGGTGGAAGTGATGAAGAGGTAAGTACCATAGGGTGCCCTGGGTAGGGGCAGGCTGGTGGTGCCCAGGGACTTGGGGGAGGGGGCATCTGGCTAGGAGAAGGATGCTCAGCTTTGACTGGGCATTTGTGTGAGCTCCACTTTGGAGGCCCACTGAGGTCATAGAATGGTGGCCTGTGATTGTTTCAAGGCCAGGAGGAAGCAGGGGGTGAGGAGAAGGTGGGGTGGTGGTGGGGTGGTGAGTACTCCGAGGCTCTGGAACTTGTGGCTGGTTCTGGGTGCTGAGCTCCAAGGTGCATCACACAGCCAGCTGGTCCCTCACTCTTGAGGTTCAGCACTTCAGTAGTTTATCTGGCAAGAGCAGACGTAGTGATCATGGGGTGGGCATTGCTGCACACCTTCCCACATCACACATCTGTGAAGGCCTCAGCTTGCTTCACAGTCTTGCCTGAGAACTTACACTTTCTACCCCAACACAGTGCAATTGCCCTCCCTGTTCCCCATGATCACAAAGCTACCACCTGGGAACCTGGTCATAGTGGAGACGCCTGTGTTCCCTTTGATGGCTTTGCTTTGGTGCCCTCTAGAAACCAAAGCCCTGGCTTTTCTCCGCACTCCCAGCTTGCTCCACAGTGGTCAGGACACATTTCAGTCAACATGGATCGAGGGCATGTGATACACAAGGTGCAGATTGCCAGGAGGACTCAGCAAGTCAGCATGACCGCATCATGCGGACCCTGGTAACACTTTGCAGAGACAGTTCCAGGGCCCAGAAAGGAGAAGGCACTTGTAGGGAGTCACACAGCAAGTTTAGCAGAGCAGCGGCTAGACCTGGGGTTTCTTGCATGAGGTGCATGACTGGGGAGCTTGGAAGGATGGACAAAAGCCAGTGTGGATGATTCTAAATAAGGCCTGGGTCACACCTGTTTGCTCAGCAGCATCCAGAGAGACCAGTCTCATAGTGGGAGTGCGATGCCACCTGTTGTGGCAGTGAGGCTGGTACCTCTTGGAGCAGATGTGGGTGATACCTGTGATCTGTGCACTTAGCAGCTCTGAGACACTGGCTGAGGGGTCCCTTTGTCCCCTGGAGAATTAGTGTCTTGCTTTTAGGATGAGGACATCCATTTAGGCAGATCTTTCTTTATCTCCCTCCTTCTCTCCCTCTCTCTCTCTCTCTCTTTCTCTCCCTCTGCCTCCTTCCCCTCCTTCCCTCCCTCTCTCCCTCCTTCCCTCTCTCTCGCTTTCCCACCCATCTTGTGGTTTTTCCACCTCTTTCTTTCCCATCCTCTTGTCCTGTTGTCTCTCCTCCCTCTCACTTTCCACCATTAATGAAGAACAAGAATAAACCCCATTGTAAAGGGAATAATTGTGAAGCTTCAGACTTACATGTGCTTTAAAAGTGTGTGCGTGCGTGTGTGTGTGTGTGTGTGTGTGTGTGTGTGTGTGTGTGCACGCGCGCATGCTTGAGCATGCAAAGAGACAGGGGAGGGAGAGAAAAACACAAAAGTGAGGCCAGTTTCTTGGGGGCTTGTAGGGTCCTTCTATTTCACTGTAGACAAAACCTTCAGTCTCACGCTAAGGGCTGGAAGACGTAGGCTTTTAGAACATCTGGTTCCTGGCTCCTTTGCTTTTATAGTCAGGGAGAGTGTCACATGAAGTCCTCGAGGCCTCTTAGTTCCCTGGTTTTCTGTGCAGGTGGGGAGAAGACAATGCATAGAGGGTAGCCTGGGTGGGCTTCCCGGCACTGCTGTAGCCAGTCCCCCCTTTCCCATGCAGTGCCTGGAGTCAGAGTCCAGATGCTCCAGGGCACAGATGAGAGAACGCAAGCTTGGCTCCTAGCCTGGCTGTATCCAGGCTTGGCCTCAGGACTTCAAGGGTCAGGGTGGACATGAGCTTAGTGGAAAACTTGTCTTTAATCCCACTTGGTTTCTGGTGGAGTTTCGGAAATGGTGTCTGCAGCCACTAGGTACCCTCTTTCTGATGTCCCAACACATGTTAAGACAGGAATACTCTGAGGCTGCATGGGAAGGCTGTGCTGGGGACATGGGGTGAGTACACAGCACCCCTCCTTTCTTGGAGGATCCAGAGTCTCTCTTGGAATTATAGAAGCCAGTGATGGTCTTGGGGTGGGTGGGGGATGGCTGGAGGCACACAGTGCATGTAGAGGGTAATGTGGCTTTGGTGCGGCCCCTTTCTTGAGCTTCTGGCTGCAACCACACTTCAAAGTGAGCCTTTTGTGACGCTGAGAAAGAGCAGGGCGCTTTCCTCTCCTGTGCTCAGTCACAGGGGTGAGGAAGACCCGAGAGGCAGGGATGCTGTGAGAGATGCTAGGGGGCCCTAGGCCTCCTGTAGGGCATCTCAGGGCAGGCAGCCACATCTGGCCCAGGCATTAAGCCTGTTCTGTCTTTTTGCCACTTTTGTGTTTTGAGCCCCGCCTCTTCCCCCCTCCTGAGCCTCAGCTCAACCCTGGATCATCAGGCAGGCTGGTGGTGAAATGCTATGACTTATGGACCCTATAGGCCTAACCTCAGCGTCCTCTCCTCCCTGCCACCTCATTCTACTTTCACAAGGCTTTGCTGGCAAATTGGGATTGACCATGAGAATCTTGGCAGCTGTCCCTGATGGAGGAGGAGTGGGTGTTTTCCTCTGGAGTGCTGAGGGAGGGAGATGGGAAGGGAACAGGGCCTACTAGACTGTTGTGTGGGTTGGAGGGGGAGAGGTGAATAGCTGGTTTCTGTGAACAAGGCAAAAGGTGCCCATGTCCACAGCCATCTACCCTGCTTGCTGGCACTTTCTCAGTGTCCAGCCCAGCACTGGACACTGCTGCAGGTACAACCAATGCCTAACTGCCAGGTACATGGGCTGTGGAAAGAGAGCAGGAAATGGGACTGGATGCACTTGAAGAACTACACTTAGGGAAGGGAATTTTCTAAGCATTTGAACTGGCCACCCAGTGAGCAACCCAACACTGGAATGCATTGGAGGCAGTCACTCATCTGTAGAAGGGACCTCCCAGCCCTGTAGCCCTACACTGTCCCTTGCCTACCTTCTTTTGCTCAGATACTATGCCCGCATAGGGGAGCCTCAGACGCTATGCCCATAGAAGGGCTTGTTCTTCAGGTCACCCAGCCCTGTGGAGAAAAGCAGGGGCGTCACACAGAGGGACACTGGGAAGCCTCTTCCCTTTTGGGCCCAGAGCACCCTCCACTTGGCCCCTGCTGGGTATAAATCGTAATTAGATGGATGGTTCTTGGCCAGACTCTTGTAAGGGGGTGGTTGGGAACACTTGGATGCTCTTGGATACTGCCCATGATTTCCCCTGGGTTCTGCTCCAGGGTGACTTCATCCTCTCCACCTCCCGAAGGTTGATTAAAAACAGAAACCAAGCAGGGTTAGGCTTTTCCCCATTTGATGATTGTCTGAGTAGTCTGAGTGGTACCACCGACATAAAGCAGAGGGCATGGAGTTTTGGACCTGGGGGAGCTCAGCTGCACCCTGGACCATATCATACTCTCTGCAGAAGCTGCCCTATGGCTACATTCTGCCCACCTTGACCTCACCACCTTGCACTGGAAGCATCAGACGCCTCAAAGGCTCACTCCTCAAGTTCGGGCTGGAAGAGGACTTAGACTTTGCCAGACCCATAGGTCTATGTGGTCCTGCCTGCAGAAGTCCCCTGCTGCCCGTGACAGAACTGTTGACACCTGTAGGATTGGGGACCGTCAATGCTCTGGGCTTTGGCCGTCCAACCTAAGCCATTCCTACCTTGTGATGGAATCAGACACCCTATCTGGGCATCAATTTGGGTAAAGTGAGGAGTTAGATGAATTCCCACTTATGGGTCACCTGTGTGTGCTGGGCTGCCTCAGGTCTTCACCAACCCAGTGAGGTGGGGGACACTGAGCCCAGCCTGTAGACAGAGGCTCCAGACAGCTTCTCAAGACCAGTGCAAAGTCAGTGGTGAGCCAGGAGTCAGCCCCAGGATCCTGGAAATGGTAGACTGTACCATCCCTCCCCCTGCACCCAGGGGAGCATTTTCTCAAGGATGTCTGGGGTCGGAAGCTCTGGAGGCACTTATCAGAAAGGTAGTTTCAGGTCCTGGACAGATGACTCAGTGGTTTTGCACTGTTCATGCAAGCCCGGGAGTCTGAGGGGGCCTGAAACTACCCTGAGCCAGAATCTCCAGAACCTATATAAACAGTTGGGTGTGGCCATGTGCACCTGAAACTCCAAACCTGCAAAATGGAGCAGGGAATAGGGAACCCCCGGGCTTGTGAAAAGCAGCAAGCTGCAGTGCCCGTAAGAGACTCGCACTCAAGCAAGAATGGTGGACGAGCCACAGAGCCCAACACCTGAATTCAGCTCTATCACTTGTCACTGCAGGAAGCCCTCCCCCACCCCACCCCCACTGCAGGCCAGTGCATGGGGCACCACAAGGGCACCTACTCCTGGCGTGCATATGCCACACACACCACATTAATATGCACATTCACAGAAGCAAAGAAAGAAAGGAAGGAAGAAAGAGAGGAAAACAATAAAAGAGAAGCTGGGTTCTGAGCCTCACTGAAGACCCATGGGGGCAGAACTAGCATCCCCTTTCTGGCCCCATTGTCCTGACATCTTGGGTTCTTCTTGAAATAGCCACGTGTACACCCTCCCCAGCTGCCTTCTGTCATCAACATGGTGATCTCTGCACTCCAGGTGACACTCTGTGTCCATGGACACCCCCTACTGTCTTCATCACTCAGCGGCATCACCTCGACATCAGGACTTCACTTGCCATCTCAGTCACCATCTTCTTGAAGTGTGACATTCATCTTGACATCCAGTTTATACTGGATCATCTCTCTCTCTCTCTCTCTCTCTCTCTCTATATATATATATATATATATATATATATATATATATATATGTGTGTGTGTGTGTGTGTGTGTGTGTGTGTGTGTGTGTGTGCACGTGTGTGCACATGCCTCTTGGGTGGCTTTCCTGTGTGTTGTAGGGTGCTAAGCAGCATTCCTAGCTACCTGAGGCCACTAGGACCCCCCTCCCCACTTGTAACCACTAAAAATGTCTCTAGACGTTGCCAAAGTCTGCAAAGGAGCAGATCACCTGGGTGAAAACCACAGGCTTAGCTACTGTGCAGGTCTGACCAAGTGGGTGGGCTCTGGCCAGCCTGCCTAGGACATCCCCAGAGGGCCTGTGAATGACTGCTCCTCCAAATCCCTGGGGGTCTGCTGCCACCTTTGCATCCTTCTGACATTGCCCTGGCCGTGGGGATGCCTGCTCTTGTTCCCTCTGGGGAGCCCTGTTCCTTGAAGCCCACATCCAATGTGTAGGCTGCTTCTTGGCACAACTCCAGGGGGTGGTGCCTAGGAGTTGTACATTGGATGGGGCGGCCTCCATGAGCGCCAGCTTCATGAAACTTTTACCTGTGAAGGTAAAAGCATGCATTCTACAGACAAGCAGGTATTGTCCTCTGGAGGGTTCTGCCCACACAGTCTTCTCTTTGAATGCTAGACCTGCAGGGAGAGAATTGACAAGGACCCTCCCATGGCCAGCAGCTGACCTGTGTGCATATAGGCAGTAAAGCCAAGGCTACCCTCAGAACTATGCGAGGGACACCCTAGTTCCTGGCAGGCTGATGTCGGGGCTTTTATGTCCCACTGTGTATCTGGTGGAACAGCGGCCAGACCCTGGGCAGGTGGCCAGCCCTGCCTGGAGTTCAGCCTCTGGGCTTTAAAATAGAGCCAGGGAGGCAGGATGTGCACATAAGAGGGTTGCTTTTGTAAATGAGAAGCACATTGGACAACTGCTGGGGCCCTGGGAGCCATTGCCATTGAGGGCATGGGAGTGGCTTTGAGAGCCAGGGGAGCACAGTGGCAAAGGGGGAGGGTGGCAGTGGGGTGGTGGCCAGCGGTCCAGGGATGCTGCAAACAAGCAGGGGGAGAGGTCAAGGATGGAGTGCCTTGCCTCCAGGCAGTGGGGAGCCTGGGGGAGGAGGGCTTAGCTTTGGTCTTGGAATGTCCAGCGTGGACCCTTGCATGATGGTGGGAGGATATATAGAACCAGACACCCACGTGCTCGGTTCCTGTGCTCCTGGGCAGCTGGACTCTGCCCTCTGTGACCAAGCCTCACAGATGACCAGTCACTGCTGCTTATTCTGTTTGCCTACACTTGACCTTGCTATCTCGGTGTGAACTTAATTTTCCTGGAGAGGATTATTTGAGTCCAGTCTCTTTGTTAGCTGGTCACTTCCTGTCATCAAGCAGAGAAATTGTCTTTTTGCCTTTCCTATGTAGGTTGATTTATCAGGACTGCTGGTCCACTAATTTCATGCTTCAATTCAGGTCAGTCCTTATCAATGTCTTCCTACTTTCCAGTCTCTGCTTGCAGCCAGGGACAGAGCCACAGAAGGACCAAGTGCCCAGCCGAGGAATAGAAACAAAGATAATGACGGCACAATGAGATGAGGCTGTCCCAGAGGTCTTTATCATGTGATATGAATGCTCCAGTGAGCATTGTTTCTTTCTCCCTGGGGAAAATAATCCTGAGTGCTTCGAAGAGGAAGCAATGCTTAGAAAGGGTTTCGAAGAAAGAGTAGGAGCCCAGCTCGCTGTAGAGGAGGCATTTCTTGCTGTCTATCCACAGAAGCTGGGATAGTTGGAAAGACGCTTCCCAAATTCACTGTACTTGAATCTTGGAGGACATGCCTGGAGTGTGTCCCCGAGTCTTCAGTTTGAGCACTGCACAGGTGCCGTGTAAGTGAAACTAGCCACTGATGACACTTTGAATACCAGAACTTTAAGATGTCACCTTTGACGGGAACCTGCCACCTGCTTTCCAGACTATTCCTCAAAAATGAGATGGCACAGGGTGTGTGGGAAGATCCGCTTTTTCTTCCAACATGATTATTCTGAGGCCTGGTCTTGCTGCCTAGCCTGTTAGCTGGACTTGACCATGGCCTGAGGGAAGCTCATTTTAACTTCTGTAACCCCGACCTGCTCCTCCTCCCACCCTGCAGAGAGTGGCCTGGGCACACTGCTGCAAGTTCCAGAAGAACCTCAGTTGTAAAGCTGGGCTTGGATGGTGGCACTGACTCAGATGGGCTGAATCGTGTGAATGCCTTAGGAACGGCATGGCCAGCTGCCTGTCAGCTGTCCTGGGCTAATTTGGGCCCAAGATTCGTGGTGGAAGGAGTGCCGGGAAGTCTGAAAGGGAGAGTTCTTGGAGCCTGAGTAAAGCTGGGCTGGTGGGAATGGAATGCCAGACGCACACTGCCCACCACTGGCTCTCTGCCTCCCACCCTGCATGAATCACCACGATGGGCAAGCACACAGTGGGCTCTCTGCTCAGGGGCGGTGTGTGGACACGTCTACCCTAAGTGGACATGGAGGAGCCCCACTTAAGGTCACACTGGTCCCAATCCCAGCCAGCCTCTCCCCAAGTCCTGTACCTCCATTCAGTTCAGGACTGATCTTTTCTTTCCCTCTTCCCCACACTCAGCTTGTAAATAAATCTTTTGGGGCCAGGAGCCTGGCTGGCTGGGATTCAGGGAATGCTCAGACATACAACCTCTGTCTCCTCAGGAAGTGCTAAGCCTGAGGCCAGTAGTTCCTAGGCCTCCCACTCATCCTCCCTGCTGGGCAGGGACAAGCTGCAGCAGCCTGGACACTTGCCTAGGGCCTGACCTCCAGGAGGGTATGATTTTTATGGCAGGTGATGTGATTTGAAAGAAACTGGATCTTCTGAAGACACCAGAATCTCTTGCTTGTGTTTGCAACACTCTTTTGGGTTTTGTGTGTATCTCTCTCTCTCTCTCTCTCTCTCTCTCTCTCTCTCTCTGTGTTCTCTCTCTCTCTCTGTGTGTGTGTGTGTATGTGTGTGTGTGTGCGCGCGCGCGTGCAAGCGTGTGCGTGTGCTTATATGCTGTATGGATGTGTGCATGCATATTTGTATATGTGTGTTAATTAGGGTGTGGTTGTGTGCACTGTGTGGCAGCCAGAGGATGTTGGATGTTTTAGTCACTCTCCACTGTAGTTTTTGAGGCCGGATCTCTACTGAACTTGGAGCTGATTCACTGATTCACCTAGACTAGCTAGCCAGCATGGCCTGGCCATTCTCCTGTCTCTACCTCCACAGCACTGAGATTCCAGACATGCACCACCACGCCCAGCTTTTACATGGATTCTGAAGCTCAAACCCATTCCCATGCTTTCCACTTGGGCTTTTTGTCTCCTGAGCCATCTCCCCAGGCAGTTCAGGGGTTTCAGAGGTTTTCTGGCAAAGGATTATCTTATCACCATCTCAATCCCAGAGCTCTGTTTTTCTTTTCTTTTAAAAATATTTGTTTGCATGTTTCTTTATTTATTTACAAGCAGAGACAGAGACACAGAGAGAAAGAGAATGGGTGCATCACTGCAAATGCACTCCAGATGCATGTGCCACTTTGTGCATCTGGTACTGAGGAATCAAAGCCAGGTCGTTAGGGCTTTGCAGGCAAGTGCCTTAGGCCACTGAGCCATTTCTCCAGCCCCCTTCTTTTCTTTTTAAAATTTTGATAAGTGCTGTAGAAAAGGAACAGAAGACAGTTTCTTTAATTGGTCTGTGCCTAGAAGTCCCCAACCTCAGACTTTAATTCATCCGCACAGTTGACCCATCTTTTATCTCCTGCTCAGCAGCACCAACATCTCATCATTCACAAAATCCTTTACAGTAGCTTTAAAAGACTTTCCCATTTTCTCAATGCTCTGTGTGACCTTCATGGTACAGATGAGGGAAGGGATGCTCAGAGAGGGATCAGGTGGAAGGGGTGGAATTCAGGCCACTACTGTGCTCTGAAGTCCTCCCTCCCTCCGCCTCCCTTCCTCCCCTTTTGGAGCCAGGGCTCCTTCTGTGAATGTAACTCCTCCCAGATGACCTTTCTGTATATCTCCATCCTGGGCTTTGGGGTCTCCTTTCCCTGCCCTGACTCCAAGATGGCTCTGCTCTGGGGGGAGTGTTGTGGAAGCCAGGCTCACAGCAAGCTTTCATGACCTTCCGAGAAAGGCTGATAGGAGGTCAGGTACCTGAGTAACTGCAGCGGACACCTACTGGATGTGGCTGCTCCTCTGGCCACAGTCATTACATGAGGCCACCAGCCAACGACCATGTCCAGCCCACCTTTTCAGGGCCCCAAAACACAACCCACCTGCTGGCATGTTGTAAAAGAAAGCTGTAGACATGGCAGAACCCCAGTGCAGGGAGTATTAGGGTGTGGTGTGGTCCTGAACCTCATATGAAAGCAGGTTAATCCAAGGCAGTGAGGACAGCTGTACATGTCCAGGGACTGGGCTAATGCCCTTCTCCATGACACAGGCTTTGAATTCTGCCGCATGAGAGCAGGTATCTTCAGAATCCCAAGGGGATGACATGAGCCCAGGGTGCATGCTTTTTACCTGGCAAAGCTGTAGCTCCTTCTGAACTGGTCCACCTGGCAGTCTGCGTAAACCTATCAGAAATGGACAAGCTAGCAGGAAGGGCAGGTGTGCCCTGAAGGCTGCATGCTGGAGAGCTTTTAACCCAGCACAAGAGGCGAGAGTCTACACGTCACTTGGCCTTCTTGGCCCAAGAGCCAGGCTGCAGCCACTCAGTGGCAGATGCTGCCATGTGGCAGGGAAGCTTCTGGAAGCTCAGCTAGTGGGTTCCCCATTCTTAGCCTCACCCAGGGTGCTTCACATTCCTAGACCCACCCCAGCCCAGGGATCACCTGCTCCCCTTTGTTTCCCACGAAGGACCCTGCTCTGCTGAGGATTCCAGCAGGAGCGAAGCCATCACGTCTCTATCACGGGAGCAACAATGATGAGGCTAGGCTCACTGTTCAGGAGGCCGGAGTCCTAAACCACTTGCAACAGCCCTGTGAAGGAGGGTTTTGTGATCTCACAGATGGTGGAGGTGAGGTTAAGAAAAATTAAGTAGTTCCCCCAAACTGCAGGTGTTTCCACGTATGGAGCCAGACTCATGCCCAGATCAGGGCCCCTCAAAGTCACCATGATTCTGCTAGCTGGTCTGGGGAGCCGTGGTCTCTAACCCCCTCAGTGTCCCTCTTAAGGCACTTCCATCAATGATTGTCGGATTTTCCTGTGTAGGGCCACGTGGGGTCTTGTGCACATGTGCTCAACTTCGCTCCTGTAGTGCACAAGCAGCCATAGGCAGCCTGTGAATGGGTGGCATATTTGTGTTCTGATACAATTTTATTTATAAAATCAGTGTAGGCAGGTTTTGGCTGGTGAGTCAATCTGCTGACCCTGAGTTTGCACTTGGGGACACTTTTGCTGAGAAGGACAGGGATTTGAGGTACTGTGGTTCCCTCTGGGGAGTGCAGGAACTGTTTCTCCTTGGCTGGTGCTGCATTTGTTTTTGGAAATGGGAAGCCACTCGCTCTCTGTCCCTCCACATATGCCCTGGGTGTGATTGCTCAGAAAATGTTTGTTCCCCGGAACCAACCAGAATTGTGAGAATGCAAACCTATTTTGAAAAGGAACTGGCTTCATTACTTTTAGTTAGGAACACTGTGGACCCTTGGGGAGGTCACCTTCCTTCTCTAAGCTCCTCTTCCTTCATCTGTAAAATGGGGCTGAGACATCCTTGCAAGTTGTACGGTTCTGAAAGGCTTACCCTGAGATTCTGATGATCCTAACTCAATCACATGCTCCCTTGGAAGCAGCATTATGAAATGACAATATTTCTCGTGCCTGGTTCTGTTCCCACTCATCTGTTAGCCCAGGCAACTTTTCCAGAAGCCAGGAAGGGCAACATGGCCTAAATAAAATGTGATGAGTGCGGGAAGCAGGTTGAAGTGAAATCGGTCACTCAGAGAAACCTCTCGATGTCTCCCTAATGCCTCTAGGGACCACCCTCCTTGTCCTGGGTCCCATCTTTCACGCATCTTCTTCCCTGCCTCTGGCCTGCTGAAAGTCCCAGAATTCTCCACTGTTCTTAATCCTGGGCTTAGCCCTTTTCCTGGCTCTGCAGTTACCAATTTAAGACCAATAAAATAACCCTAGCTTTATTTTACTTTGTTTTTATTACTCTTTGTGCTAGAAAGTAACTTGAATAAGATATTTCCATGGTGTTTCTTCCTCATTTTGTTTACTTGTTTATTTTCATGTCTTCAGAGCCTGGCCTGGTGCCTGGTTCATGGTCCAATAGCAACTACCATTTACTGGGCGCTTACTGTATACCAGGCACTTTTTAACCCTTGCCGGCTTCCAGCAGGTTTAGAGACTCCTTGTCCCTATACGGAGATCAGGAGCACTGAAGCCTCTGGGCAGTTACTGTGATTAGTTGCTGGCCCAGCCTGGGCCCAGGGCATCTACCTGTGTGTCCTTCCACACTCTGAAGAGCCAGCACTCGGCTCCTGCTGGTGAGTGAGGAAGGAACAGGTGGCCATGATGTATATAGTGCCTGCAGAGGGAGGAAGGCCTGCAGCACCCGGGAAGCTTTGCTTAAGGAAAAGGAGGCCTTGGTGAGATTGGGGAGTGTGCCCCAAGCAGGGCTGCAGGAGGACTTGGCCCCTTTAGTACCCTGGTGATCAGGGGGTGGGAGGTGGGGTGGGGAGATGTGCGTCTGGGGTGGCTCCGCCATGACGTCCTGTCCTCCTCTTCTGCCTCTCCTGCAGCCTCCGCCTTCATCATCGCTATGCTCCTGGCCAGCCTCAACAGCTGCTGCAACCCCTGGATCTACATGCTCTTCACGGGCCATCTCTTCCATGAACTGGTGCAGCGTTTTCTCTGCTGCCCCTCCAGCTACCTAAAGGGCAGCCGGCCAGGGGAGACGAGTGTTAGCAAGAAGAGTAACTCATCCACTTTCGTCCTGAGCCGCCGCAGCTCCAGCCAGAGGAGCTGCTCCCAGCCATCCACAGCGTGAGCCACAGGCCTGGGCCATGGCCACCTGTGGCGCAGGTGGCACTGACTTGGGCAGGGCAGTCCACCCCTTGGTGTCTGTGCGCAGATCTGCATCAGGTGCCTATCAGTTTATGTCTCTCCCCTCCTGGTGGCGGCTGGAGTGTGGGGCAGTCTCACTTGGGGGGGGGAGTCTATGGTTGGAGATGATCGGGTGTCTCAGCCATTAGCTGATCCCCTGGACCTCCCCTGACCCAGGGGCTCCTAGGTGGAGGGTGGGCTCTTTTCCCCTCTGGACCTGTACTTTCTCTCCATCATCTTTTTGTTCCTTTATTGTGAGGTCTTATGAAAGGCATTAAGTCTAAGGTCAGTGACCAGTTAGGGCAGGAAACTCGGTATGCTTGACTTGGGATAAGAAATGGGAAGTGAGACCATGGATAGGAAGGGTGGTGCTAATTTCCCCCGACCCTGGAGAGATTCTGCTTCGAGAGACCAGTCTGTCTAAAGGCAGCCCTCTAAGGCCATTTACCATAGGGAGAAAACGAGAACTTGAAAATGTTGAAGAAGCCAATGTTAACAAGCATGTGGGAAAGAGAAGAAATCCGAGGCAGAAAAGAAGAAATGAAACTCTTTGTAGATGGCAGTATTTTACACATAGGAAACCATAAGGAACACATACACATACTTTACAAGGTCGAAAGGTGCAAGATCAATGTGCAAAAGCCAATTGTATTTCTTCATACTACTGATGACAGGATGAAAGTGAATTTAAGAAACAATTCCACCTGGGGCTGGGAGAAGGCTCAGTCAGTCATGTACTGGTCATGAGGACGCGAGTGTGATCCCCAGCACCCATGTAAAAGTTGAACACACTAGCAGGTTCCTAGTTGAAATGGTGATCTCTGTGTTCAGTGAGAGACCCTATCTGAAAAAATAAGTGGAGAACAATTGAAGAAGACACCAGATGTTGACCTCTGGCCTCCACATGCATGTACACACACACACATGTGCACATAGGCATACACACAAATAAACAATTCCATTTATAAAATCACCAGAAATAATAAAATAGGAGTCAATCTAACAAAGGGCTTGTAAGACTTGTACCCTGAAAGCTGCAGAACACCATGAAGGAAATTAAAGAAGACTAAATGTTTGTAGATCAGAAACTTAACATTGTGCAGGTTTGATGTGATACTTATCAAAATCCTAGCTGCTTCTGCAAAAGCTGATGGAAATGCAAGGAATCCAGAATGGCCAAAAGACCTGGAAAAAGAAAGACGAAGCTTCTGGATGCACCCTTCCTGTTTTCAAACAATTACTACAGTGGTAATAATGTGGTGCTGGCTTCTGAATAGACGTATGGAACAATGAAAGAGACTAGGGTGTACAGGTATGAGCAATTTCATTAATGGCCAGTTAATTATCCAAATGTGCCAAGACAATTTTACAGAGAAGAATAGTGTTTTCAACAAATGAGTGAAGTTAGAGCCTTACAGCATATACAAATAGCAACTCAAAATCCATCCATCTGAGACCTAAATGTAAGAGCTGAATCTCTGGAACTCTCAGAAATGTGTATCAGCGGATGATGGATAAATGACATGTACATAAAATGGAACACTCCTCTGGTCTAAAGAGAAATGGAGTGGGATTCCTGCTACAACACAGGTGGACTTTGCACACGTTATTCTAAACGACAGAAGCCATTTGAAAAAAGCCATAGAATGTGATGCCATTGACCTGAAATGTCCAGAATCAGCAATCTGTGACATGAGTACAGATTAGTGATTGGCAGGAAATGGAAGTGACTGATATGGACGAGGAGGTTTCTTCCCTAGGGTGAAGAAAGTGTTCTGGGGTATGTGGCGAAGTGCACGGTTTTGAGAACATACTAAAAACTGTTGAACAGCACACTTAAAAATACAAAGCAAAGCAATACTCAAGATGGATTCAGAGAAAACCTAAGGGTGGATGAATTCCTTGTACTCTTACCTCCTTGAACTCATTTCTTTCGTGACTCACTGCTTCGAGCGTCTGCAGGGGAGGCTGGCTCCATTTCGGCCAGCAGTGACAGCGGTGAGAACACTCACCTGGCTCTAATCAAGGCCCAGGGGAGGCCTAGGAGCTGCAGAGTGTCCTGTTTTATTTAGAATAACTGTTCTCCAAGAGTCTCAAAGGTTTTGCTTATCTGATAAGCATGTTCTCAAATGTCCTCTGAGCCTTGAAGGTAGGACATGACCCTGCCTAAGAAAATACCTTCAGTCATTAAATACAGGACACTAGTGACCTGCGGGTTTCTGTCTGGGACTGATTAGCTGGGTGCATTCTGGGGCACCCTTCTAATGTCCAGACATGATTTTAGACTTGCTGAGGTGTATCACAACACTTCTGAAAAGCTACAGGCAGATCTATCATGTACTCTCTCTGCAACACACTTTTCTCTTCCACACTGCATCCCTACACACACACACACACACACACACACACACACACACACACACACACACACACGGGCCAGTGCAGTCTAGGCGTTCTGGAAGAAGACACACGGGCACTTCATGTCCTTGTTCGTCATCTTAGCAGTTAGAACAAGCTTGTTGGTATCAGCCAGAAACAAGTCGATATTGTCTCTGGGCTCCAAGGCATTGTGCCGTTGTGTCCTAAGTGTCACTACCAGATAGCATCTGTTCCTTGGGAGTCCTTGCCCGGGTCTTGTACCACCAGAGTGGGCTGGATACACACACAGCAGTGGTGAGGTCTTTCAGCTTCTGTGCCTTGTAGGAGTTGGCATCCTTGGAGACAAGAGGTTGGTTGCTAGGGTCACGAGGACAGTGACTTGGATCATCTGACCGAGTGTGAGGGTTTGTGCATCAAAAACTACTGGGACACTGTCACCATTCTCTTCATGTGAAAGCCCTGTGGACACTTTGTCTTATGGCACCCAGCCCGTGGCTTATCGCAAATAAATGACAGTTGAGCTCACCACCACCAACGGATCTCTCCTCTTCACTCTGAAGCTCACTCCTGGGAGTATTTTCACCATTTCTTATCCTTTCTCTAACAAAAACCTAGGAGAATGAGTGAAGAGGTCCAGACCCCTTCCTCAAGCTCAGGTTGACCATGTCCTCCCCCTTCAGACCCCATACCTGCAGTCTCTAAAGGTCCTTCGGTACAACCTGCTCACAAACCATATGCAGGGCTGTGGAGGGGGCAGAAAGGGGAACTTGGTTCCATTCTCTGCACCACTCATTTATCTGCTGAAAGATGCTCTGAGACCTCTTGTGTGATATCCCCAAAGCCACCAGGTGTCCTGATCCAGGTCCCAGTAAATTGGATCATGCTGAATCTTCTAGAATGCTTCATGGCTCTGACCATCAAAAGTGAATGTGTAGCATTCATTCTTCAACTCTTCCTTTGGGGATAAATCTGTGAATCACCACTTTAGGAAAGAAGGGGATGTGAGCACAGGCTGCCTAGGATGATGACCCTGATCTCACACTGTCACTTAATTGTATTCAATTGCAGTGAAATGCCACTCACCATATAATGAGAATTCCTTGATTTTGTTCTGCTGTGGTGACTGTCTGTGGTGTCCCCTGTCCTGTGCAATGTGGTGAATGGTGTGGTTGATCCCAAGATGTCTGCTTTCCAAACTGCTTCATAAAAGGTGCACTTAATAAATGTTTTTCACATGTTCCTTTACTTTCTTCCCCACTTCCAAGAACAGTGGCTGTACCTTACCTCATGGCTGCAGGCCAAGTTCCCTGACAGGGCTCCAGGGTCATCTGTCTGCAGGTGACAGGTGCATGGGCTGTGATAGGGGGCAGGAAGGGGGCTTAGTTTATTCTCCGGACCACTCATTTGTCTGCTGGAAGATGCTGTGATATCCTCAAACCCACCAGGTACCATGATCCAACTGGAGATTATGGGATTCTACTTCTGAATGACACTCTTGGAAAGCATTTGGAGAACTGTAAGGTTCTGGGGTTTGTGTGTGGTTTTGGTTTCTGGGCAGGAGAAGAGGTGGGCCACAGCATGGTTCCTTTCCTTTTATAGTGAGCCAGGGCTGGCAACCCTGGACTGTGGGCACTCATCACACCTCTCAGGGATGACAATGCACACAGGCCTCATTGCAGGGCTGCTATCAGGGGTTCCGTGTCTGCTGGGACCAGGGGGGCTTTAGATAGGTTTGAGGCCAGGACCTACCTCAGGAGTACCTGAGAAAGACCACCTGCCCTCAGAGGCAGTAGAAATCATTTGGAAATAATCTTGCCTTGAATATGGGGAGTGGCTATCCAGCAAAAACATACAGTTTCAAGGAAAACTAAACTTGGGTCTGGTCCTACAATCTGCCTAAACTGAGGACCGATCACCCTTCCCCACTTTCTGTTTTTGGAGCTGGAATGGAAACAGCAACACAGGGCATCCAGATGCAGCCCAAACTCTTTATTGGTGCACCACCCTCATGCCAATAGTCACTGCTGCGCCTGCTGGAGGAACTGGTTCATGCTGTTACAGTACATGCGAACGCAAAGACTTGGAGTAGCTGCCTCTTAGCAAACCATCCTCCCTGGGCTGGGGCTGGGCAGAGGGAGAGCCCTAGTGCTCCCACCCTGGGCTGCCGGTTCCTTCTGGCTTCCTGACAGCTCCCATCTTGGAGGGAAATCGAGCAGTCCCTCCGGAGAAGCGCTCTCCACGGCCTGAGGAGCAGAGCCTTGGGCCAGCTTGGTCTGACTCCCCTGACCCCACCACCCTCGTCGCCCTGCCTGGCTTTAAACTTCCTTCCTCAGCAACACCTTGATGCTGCTGCACACCTGGCCCAGGGCGGCAAAGAGCGGGTTGCAGAAGGTGCGGATGCACAGTGAGTAGATGTGGCTGATACACTGGATCTCGATCAGATAGCTCTTGATGCACGGCACTACGGCCCAGATGTGGCAGAAGGAGATGCAGGCGAATAGGAAGCCCCAGAGCAAGGCCAGTGGGACGCCCAGCAGCGTGGACAGCAGCCGGTAACACCAGTACTTAGACACTGTGAAGGTTGTGTAGCTCACCTTCCACACGCCATCAAAGCTGTAGGTGCCCACGGGCTCTGCGATCACATCTTCGAAATCCACCTGCGGGGGCAGGAAAGGAAGTCCTCAGATCACAGCACATGGGTACTTCTCCAGCTATGGTGTGTACGCATCAAAACCCACC